>PVIR01005245.1:0-73435 GCA_004026965.1 Petromus typicus
GAGGTCCCATTTGTTGATTTCCTCAGCCATTTCCTGTGCTATACAAGTTTTGTTCATGAAGTCTTTCCCTAAGCCAATGTCTTCAAGAGTTTTACCTAACCTGTTTTGCAGTAGGTTTAGAGTGTCTGTTTTAATATTTAGGTCTCTTATCCACTTTGATTTTAGCTTGGTACACGGTGAAAGAGTTAGATCTAGTTTTTGTCTTTGGCAAGTGAAAGCCCAGTTTTTCCAGCACCGTTTGTTAAAGAGGCTATCTTTCCTCCATTGAGGATTTTTGGCTCCTTTGTCAAAGATGAGGTGGCTCAGTGTATCTGGAGTAGTTTCTGGATCTTCTAGTCTACTCCATTGATCCTCAGGTCTGTTACTTTGCCAGTACCATGCCGTTTTTATCACGGTGGCTTTATAGTATAGTTTCAGGTTTGGAGTTGTGATACCCCCCACCATGTCCCTGTTGCTTAGAATTGCTTTGGCTATTCTAGGTCTTTTGTGGTTCCAGATGAAAGTTTGGATTTTTTTCTCCAGATCTGTGAAGTATGCTGTGGGGATTTCAATTGGGATTGCGTTGAATGTGTAGAGTAGTTTTGGGAGTATAGCCATTTTGACAATATTGGTTCTTCCTACCCAGGAGCAAGGTATGTCTTTCCATTTTTTGATACCATCTTCTATCTCCTTTTTCAGAGTGCTATAGTTTTCAGAGTAGAGGTCTTTCACCTCCTTTGTTAGATTGATTCCTAATTATTTTACAGCTGGGCTATTTCTAACTGGAGCGTTCTTAAGGCCAGGCTGAAAATGGAAGTGTGGTAGTGACATCTTAGGAACATGAAGGAACTTAGATCTTGCACCAAGATAAGTGCAGATTGGCCTGGATCTGCATGATAGTCTGCAGGTTGTGGGGACAAGGGACTTCAGATCTGAGCACCAAGAAAATCTAAGTAAAGGGGCTGAGACTGAAGCAGAGACCATGTATAAGGCAACTGATGCAAAGCGAACTCATAGACAGAGCTGACAGTTTTGAGACATGGTGCCTAAGGTGTGGCTTAGCCAGTAATTTTTAAATGTTGATGATTATGAATATCACCAAGAAAGCTTTCACAAGCCTGACTCTATCCATACCACGAAATCATTATTTCGAGGATTAAGACCCTCACTTCATATTTTTTTAAAAATAAAATAAACAATGCTCTCTGGAAATTCCAACTATCTATCCCTCAAATGACCCCTGCTTCTAAAAGTTTTTAGTGAATCTAAAGAAAATGGATCATTTTTCTTGCCACATAAATTTTGAAAACTTTATAGAGGATATTAAGACATGTATAGGAAAGTTCTACCATGAAGAATATGGCAGCATCGGTAACGACTAATAGCTTGGTAGAGCTTTCAAATTTCAAAGTGACTTTTCATGTGCAATTTTCAATTCTTACAGTAGGTCTGCAAGAACAGACATCGATATGCCCTTTACACAGAGATGGAAACTAAGACTCAAGGGAAATCTTAGTCTGCTAGTAGCTGAGTATCAAGGGTTGTAAAACAGGATAGTGGGACATGACTATTTCAGAGCTGCAGCAAGCCAATCCAGTTTGGGGCCTAGCATATTTCTTTGTCCCCCCTTTTTTTTGGTGAAGAAGAATTGTCTTGGGCTATATAGGAAATGAAATATATTATAGAGTTAGTGTATATAAGTAACCAAATTTCTGTTTCATATATTTTTCTTATAAAATTTAAAGAGAACAAGGCTTGTGCAGGTTGGGTGTGATGGTCCTTCTGAAGAAAACTGAAAGAGTAGGTCCTGGCTAACACTGATGTGAGGGGACATGTATGAGTGTTTTTGTTTCGCACTGAGGTTAAAGAAGGACAGCTTGGCAGATATTGTATTTGGAAGATGAAATTCTGAGCAATGTCAGAGCAGTAAGAAAACTCTTAACAAAGACGTAGGAAGGAAAACTACTTATTTGAAGTTGAAAAGTGGATATGTCTAATTCTAGGCAAAAAGCCTACTTTCTGCTCAGTTCAGCCAAGTGTACCACATTAACTTGTTCTGTGCCAAAAAGAATGAGACCACATCTCAGTAGGAGCACATTAACCTCCCCTGACTGCAAAGGGGTCTGTAGTGTGGAGTTCTGAAATGCAAACCAACTTACTGAAACACATCTAAATATTGCCATGAAGTCTGAGCAGAAGCACAATTCAAGCAGTACAGGGCCATTCCTGTATGTGCATGTTTGTGAGCACGTGCAAGGGTTTGTGCTTATTTCAGCCCTCTCAGAGGAACAGCGGACTCTACAGAATATGTTTCTGATCTTTCAGAGATACTGCCTAGTGCTCTTCACTATGACTGTACTACTGTTTATCCCTCCGGCAGTGCGTGAGGTACTCTTTCTTTCACTTTTCTCCCAACAGTTGGCAGAACTATATATCTAGGTTTTTGCAAGTTATACCTATGGAATGGTTATTTCTCTTGGTTTTCATTTTCACGAGTGTCCAGAGATACAGGACAGCTCACACTCTTTGGACATGTAGATTCCTTTGTTACTATTTGTATATATAGAGATAGGGATTTGCATTCTACCCATGGAGAACTTATGGTCCCAGCACTTTACTGTGATGGTACTGAGGGCTGTATCCAGGGCCCTTACAGTGAACAGTGTAGCAAACCTTTTTATTTTGAGACAAGTTCCTGCTAAGTTGCCCAAGCTGAACTCTAACTTGTGGCCTCCCTGCCTCAGCCTCACAATTCAATTTCTTTGGTTTTGATGTGTAGGCTCATTTGAATGGTAGCATTTGTGCTTGTTTGCACACCTACATTTAATATTAAAGTTTTGTATGACATGTACAGTATGACTGACCCTTGGTGATATCTAGTGATTGTCCCATCATCTGGAAGAGTCTGACATGCTTCTTGGCTGTTAATCACTTGATCCACCTATCAACAACTTCTAAACCTGCGACAACTCATCTACCTTCTATCTCTGATGTTGCCCCTTTCCAAAGTGGCATGCAAATAGATTAGACAGTACCTAGACTACTCTGTGTGGCTTCTTTCACTTATTAACATATATTTGCCATTAATCAATGTTTTTGTATCTGTATCAGTAATTAATTCCATTTTAGTGATTATTATTTCATTGTATGCTTACATTAGACTTTATTGACCCACTAGTTGAAGAATATTTGACATGTTTATAATCTGGTGATTATGAATGAAAATGCTATAAACATTCACATAAGCTTTATGTCTGACACTGTTTACATGTATTTTGGGAAAATCCCTAAGGGTAAGACTGTAGAGTTTCTGAAAACACAATAGTTTTTACATCATATTATCATTGTGATTGAAAATCAGTTGAGCATCATATATGTGTATGCTGCTGAATTCTTCATTCTCTTCCCTTTCACCCACACTGCACTGTTTCCGTTGATACACTTTTATAATAAATCTTGAAGCACTAAAATCTTGGGTTGGACTCTTCTGTATTAATACATTTTTTAGAATTCACTTGGCAATTTTAGTTTCTTTGCCTTTTCCTATAAGTTTTAGAATCAACTTGTGAATTTATATCAAAACAAAAGCCACATCAAATATATAACAAGAAAAATACCTGGATTTTATTTGAGTTGGAGTTCAAGCTATGTAGTTCTATTTATGGAGAATCGAGCCTGCCTCAGCTTTTACTTGCTCTGGTGTGAAGTCTAGAGGTCACTCAGAGGTAAAGGCATTGTCTGCTTCACTCTTTCTCGAGCATAGATAGTTCCAGGCTTGGGTGTGTGCATGGCCCTATTAGTTCTCTGGTGTGTGGAGGACTTTGTATAAGCCCCCATTCACCTACGTATTTCCTTTTCCTCCTTGGCTCCCCACCTTTTTTTTTAAGTTTAAAGAGTTGCACCTACCCATTTGTGTGTATTTTAAATTTTTCTTTATTGATTTTATTGGTATATCTTAAATATACATTATGATCATATTTAACATTGAGAATTTGTACCTGTGCATGGTGTATCTTGATTCTCATTTTTCCCATTCTCCTTTCATTCTTCCCATTGCTTGTCCTAATTGCTCTCCCTAGCTCCATGCTGTTGCCGCCACTAGTTTTTTCTTTAATTTGTTTTGGAAAATGCATTTCGGGAAGCAGTCTTAGTGACTGGAAGTGCTCTGAGGTGGCCAAACAAAGGCAATATGTCCCGCTGGGCCTTTCAGGAGGATCCTACAAGTTCATGGAGAGAAGATGAGCATTTCTCCCTCTGGTGCTAGCCACTTGCACACAGAACACAAAGATGGGAACAGCCCCTAAAGTGGGGGGTGGCAGACAGCAAGGGTGGAGCACTAAGCCGCTGTACTCCTTCCTTCCATCCTGAAACAGGGTTGCGGTGAGTTCAAGGCCTGCCTGACCTACATAACACAACTCTGTCTCAAATCAAACGAAAATCAGAACAAGACAAAAGCCTCGAATCAAACAAAAACATCAAATAAGCAAACCCAAATCCCCCAAATATAACCCCTTTCTTCTGGTTATTTTAAGTTTTTGACTAGATTCTAGGGATCTGTAAAAGTCAATTCTGATAGTTTTCTAAAGCTTGTAACTTTGTGGAGGGATAGAACACTGAGGTTCCTGCTCTCTGCTAGTTTTAAGGGCATCGCGCCTGTTTTTCCAGATACCCATAATTTTTGTCTTTTCCTTTTGTTTTGTGTTCAATTGAGTAGAGTTTTAGTGCTTTAAAATTTTTTCCCGAAAAAGTATTTAGCAATTTTTTTAGATATCTACATACATGTCTAATTTTATTTGTAATTATTAGATGAATACATTTTAAATGTTTTTAGCACCAAAACACTAAATATGTGAAATGATGACTGTTAATTACATGAATTTGACTATTCTACACTTTAAATATTTATCAGAAAGAAGTTTTTAATTTCATGGATTTTCTGTGTTTTCTATTTTAATTTTGTTTTCAAGTCTATTATTTTATTTCTTCTGCATATTTTGTTGTTAATTTACTCTTGATTTTTCTGATTCTTAAGAGGGTAGTTTAGCTTATTGGGTTAGACTTCTCTTTGCTCATGTAATAATTTAATGGTATAAACTTTGCTCCTTCAATTTTGATATGTTGCTTTTAAGTGTCTTCACTTCATTCTGTTTTGTGGCATCCCTTGTGATTTCCATTCCTTTTCATTTTTCATGATCACTTTCATTATTTTTTGAACACTGATCATAATTTATATTATTTCATTTCTTTTAAATTCATTATTTTTTATGGCTTAACTTGGTAAATGTTCTTCAGAAGATTAAATATCCTTCATAGCAAGTGGAATATTGTGTTAATTTTAATTAGGTTATGTTGATTGATAATGCTCAGATCTTCCATTAATTTAGTACTTTTGTCTGTATATATTCTATCAGTTGCTGAGAGTGGAGCATTAAAGTATGTCACAATAATTTGGAATATTTTTATTCCTACCTTGAGTTCTATTAATTTTAGCTTGGTGTATTTTGAAACTCCATCGTTACATGCTGACACATGTAGCCTTGTGATATCTTACCTGTGTTTTATCTTACCTGTGGTTTATCTTACCTCTGCAAATCCCTGTTTGGCAATTATTTCAAAGTTTATTTTATGTTATTAATATAGAAAGCACATCTTTTTTTCACTAGTATATATGCTGTATACATTTTCTATTCCTTTGCTTTTATCATATTTATACCTTATTATTTAAAATATTCTTATGATACATAGAAAATGGGTTGCTTTCTTGTATAATCTGACAATTTCTGCTTAATTGTGTTTGACCACCTACATTTAATATATTTATTTATGTGATTGTGCTTATATTTATCATTTTATTATTTTTCTTTTTCCTGTATTCTTGTGTTCATTCATTTCCCCTTTCTTGCCTTCTTTTGTGATATTTGAATATTTTTATTATTATATTTCAATTCATCTATCACCTTTTAAGAAATTTTAAAAATATGAGATATATCGAGTGCTGAGAGGATTTCACCCTTTAGAGCAGCCTTTGAAAGTCTTCTTAGTGTGAAAGATACTGTGCTTGCAGTACAGTGTTGTGACCCACCTGACAATAAGACGTATCAGTTCGCTATGCTTATGACCTTAATAAGGTTGTCCAATCTGCTGTATCAGTATTCATTAAACATATAAGGTAATTTGAAATATTTTATCTCATCAGTTATATACTATTTTATGAATTTAAAAGGGAAAACTTTAAAAAAATTTTTTACAGAATGGCATCTCTGTTGCCCTTTGCAAAATTTTGGAAAATTAATGAAAAAATTCTCAATCACCTAATTTCCTCCCTGGCATTATTTTCCTTGAATCTGAAAAACTTTGTCTAGAATTTCTTATGTACCAGTATGACTCTTATACGGTGGATATCTTTATTTTTACTTCATTGTTGAAGCATATTTCTATTCTGGAGTTTAGTTATTTTATTAAGTGTTCCAAGATGCTATGCCACTATTTTATGTCTTCTGATATTTTGATTAATGTAATTGTCTTACGGATGTAAACTATTATTTTTCAATACCCTCATTCTACATTTGTCTTTACTTTGGTATAAAGCACTTTGATATGGTTATGATATTGATGAACTTGATTTTCTTTTAAACATTCTCTTTAGTGTCTGCTAAACTTAGTTCTGTAAATGTATGTGCTCTGTCAAAATTGAGGAGTTTGTGAGCACTGTTTCTTCAAAAACAATATTTTTGCACTAATTTCTTTCACCTTTCCTTCTGGAAGCCCAGTGCTGTGCATGTTAGACCTTACATTATCCATAAGTTCTGTCACCTTTCCTTCAAATTCACTGACACGTCCCGTGCTGGCCACAGGTCTGCTATTGAGATCATCTTTGGTCACTGCATTTTTAAATTCTGAAACTTTGACTTGATTATTTATATATTTTTAAATTTTCTGCTGAGAGCACTTCTTTTTCCATTTATTTCATGAAGCACAGTTACGAGACCTGCTTTAAAGTCTTGGACTAATTCTTCTAATGTCTGGATCTTCTTGCAATTGGTATTTTTAATTGTGTCTTTTGCCTTCTTACCTGATAACTTTTTCTTCATTTTTGCCAAATAGTAGCTCTATGTTTCAAGATTTCTGAATATTATTATGTAGAGTCTGGATATCTTAAAATGTTTTGAAGAATGTTTAGTTTTTTTCCCTGTTTGTTTTAGTAGATAATAAACCTCAGTGGAGACCAACCCACAAGTTCTACCTTGCTTTCTGTGAGTAGCAGTATACGTTGTCTAACGGTTTTAGAAGATTTTTCTATGCAGCTTTGGTTTATTTCAACATTTTTGTCACTTAGGAGATAGTTTAAGATGAGTGATGTTTTAAATCAAAATTTATATTTTAATTATCAAAGTTTTGCTTTGCAGCCCTAAGTCTGTCCCACACTTGTGTTACTCAGAGATTAACCAAAATGTAATTCTCTAAGCTCTTGCTATGAGGTTTTTGGTTCTGACCAGTCATGTACAGCGTTAAGGGTGGGCCTCTGATTTTGGTGGTTCATACACAGTTAATGGAACTTCTTTATCCTTGTCCACTCTGAGATTCTCCCATACTGTCCAGCCTTCAGGAGGTCTCTACTTTGATTTTCACCTAAGGTATGCTTCATGTTTCTATCAGTTTTAATCACCCCTGTCACAGACCCACTGTGTAATTTTTCCTTTAGATCAAGATTCTAAGGGGAAAAAGGAAACTTAATTCCTTGTGAGAAGTGTCTTCAAATTTAATTGTCCACTATTAATGGTTTGCTTCTGTTTATCTTTCAGACTTGGCTTTGATTCTTATTTTTTTTTTCAGAAATTTTCTTTATAATCAGCAAGAGAGAAGGGCTGCACTGTGTTTTCTCCACCATGGTAGAAACCAGTTTATTTTTGTTTTCCACCTTTTTTTCTTCCCTCGGTGTTATCTTACAGTTTATCCTACCCTAATCTCCTCTGCCAATTCGACTTATGATAGTGGTTTGATGCTTTTCTCTACACGATGGCATTGCTGATACACTCCTGGTCTGATAGGCCACTTGGCTCAGCTCCAAGGGCCGAGACAGTGTCTTTGTATACAAGGTTTCACCCCTACCAACAAATCACATATCAGCTTGGAATACTATCTCCTGCAGCCCCAAACACATTCCTGCCTCGGACAGCCATCAGTTCAGCTTCACTTTTTTTCTTTCCTCTCTTCAGGGAGTCCTTGAGTTCCCCAAACACAGAGCCTCTGTTTATTCTTCTCTTTTATGAAGATGTTTTATTTATTCTGGCTTTTGGCTTGTTCTGGCCCAAGGACATGCCTCCTGCATGGAGATAGCTTTGTTCTTCTCTCGGCCATGCTTCTCTGCTGCTCCAGAGAAATTCTACTGACATTTGGAAGTGGACTCTATGCACTGATGAAGAGACCGCCTTTGCTGTATTAACTTCTCTCACACCTGTAACTGACATTTCTGTCTAAATAGGTGGCCAGTTCCACACATCTTTCCTTTTATCTAGTGCTGCAAATATAAGTACTTTATTTGGTCTCTAGTGAACATCAGTGTGACAAAGAAGACATGTCACCAGAAAAGTCTGAGGGCAGAGATAGTTCAGGAACGATTTCCCATAGACTTAATATAATGTCATTAAAAGCATGAAGCATAAAGCCATTCCTGAGAAAAGTTATACAAGTTAATTGATTTTTTCCTTCATGTAACAGTCTCGGTACTATGTTTTACTACTGCTTTACTCTTATTTCTTGTTTCTTCCATTCAGCGTACCTTTAGACTATTATTTTATTTTATCTTGCAGTAGTACTAGGGATTGAACCCGGGTCCTTCTCACTGAACTATATCCATAACCCTTTTTTATTTTTTTTTTTATTGAGACGGGACTACTAAGTTACCCAGACTGGGTTTGAACTTATGATGTTCGTACCTCGGCCTTCCTTTCAGAGTGCTGGGATTATGGATGTGAGTCGCCACATGCCTCTCCTTATATCTGTAATTCAGTGTTTCTGATCTGTAATGGCCTTGGAAACCAAGAAACCACAAATTCATAGAATGTATTTTTTGTAATGGGCTTTAGAGATTTCTGGGCTGAAATTCTTCATTTTCTAGAAATAAATTGATGTTTTCCACTGAGGTTTCCAAGGGAGATAGATGTCTTAATGAAGGTCATAGAGCTTCTCAGGCTACTAGAGTTTGGATCGACCTTCAAAATCAGATTCAGTGTTTTCTTCACTAAATCCTGGGTGAGTGTTGGGTTGAGTGATAAATAATTGGTGTACTTGTAAAGGGAAAAGCTAGAGGAGGTGAAAATCCATAATGAGTGAAAGATAAATGAAACTGGTTGAGTTGATATTGAAATATGTGTTGGTGCTTTTCGATTTAAACATTGAATGTCAGGTTGAGGAATGGGATGATGATAAAGAATGTGGAATGTGGCTCAAAAATCAGTGTTTTAGTGGAGCCAGTGAATAAAGTGAAGTAATCTCAGTGGTTTTTACCTTCTACCAGCTATATCTAACCTGGGACTGAAAGGTTACCTTTTAGGCCTCTAAGATACAGAGGTACCTCGGTTCATGAAGTTAATTTGTTCTTTACTTTTGGAAAAGGTGCCCACATTTGTGTATTTGTTGGAAAGATGCCTACAGCTGTGTTTGCCACCCAATACAGAGTTGCAAACACCGACTTTTGTCAAACACTTCTGTTTGTGAATCAAACTTTTTGCAAACAAAAGCATTCATGAACTGAGGTACCACTGTACTTGGAAATTCTGGGAAGAGGCAATGAAGTTTGTTCTGTATTACTTTTTTGATGGTTTAGATTCCAGGTATATTAATATAATAGTGACAAGGAAAAGTTGAGGTGGTGGTTATTGTGGTCTCCCAGAAAGCTTGCAGTATTGTGTTACAAGTATATATACTGAGCATACTTCGCACCAAAAGTCCTCAAAGGAAAGGCGATGATAATAGTTTTGCTGTGTACTCCAGTCCTAAGCAACAGATGGAGTAGGACAAGTAAGACAAATGCCAGGCTTCAAGCCTGTCAAATGACAGAAGCTGTGAGGCAGTTACAGAACTCATGATGGTGCCCAGAGGGTATTTAGTAATTTCGACTCCCTTACCTGTTGATTCTCCTAGAGTTTTTCTGTGTTGAATGTTACAGAAGGGTATTGGTGAATACATACCAATATGGGCTCAGTCTTCAAAAACTTGTCAAAGAAAAATGGAAAAGTCATTGACTTGAGATCAGAACTTACTGTAATTTCTGAGAGCTTGTCCAAAAGTCACTGCAGCTCCTTCCTTAAGTCCAGGTACACAGTGAACCCAAAATGCTACCCATATGTGATCACCTTTCTAGCACTCCAGCCCCTGTAGAAGATGAAAAAGGAGTACAGCAATGAAAAACTATTTTCCCCAATTCCTTGTAGTTTGAAAGTGAGAAGACAAGAAATTTGGCTAATTGTTCTCTTGGTAAAAGACAGTATAGTTCTCAAGCCTTAGTCTTCTGACAAATAGTATGTTGCAGTTGGACCCATAATGAGACACACAGGAGTAGATGGCTTTTCTTCATATCATATACCACGTGGTCATGTGTCTTCTGGAATTGTGATCAAATTTTAATCACAGAACTTATTTTTAAGGGTCAGTGGGTCTCCCAGAGCCCCAGGAAAGTGAACAGGACAATGAGGATCAAAAGAGCAAAAGAGGAGAGATGCAGTCTGAGAAGGTTGGGATACTTAGTTTGGAAAGGTTCAAGAAGAGCAGACTTAGGGGTCCAATGATCACCTTCTTTAAATCTTTGAAGGCCTTCAAATCTACAGAGAGACAGGACGCAGCCTATGTTGTGTGGACCAGAGGGCAGTGCTAAGACTGTGTGTATGTGTGCCGGGATGGAGCAGCTAGATTTGGGAAACCCACAGAGACTGCTTTCTGATCAAATTCATGGTTTTCATGAAGAGAATTCAAGGTTTCTTGACCATTATATTTGAAGTTTAATAACAAATAGAGTTTACAATGAGAATATATTCAACATAAACACAGTAATCGCTTGCTGATTGGCTGATCATTACTTTTCAGATCAGCAGGAAGCAGAAATAGTGTGGGGCCTGATCCCTGTGTTCTCTACCAGGGGTGATCTCAGTGAAGGTTAAAGAGTGTGGTGGGTTTGTGTGGGTGGGTGTGCATACTCAGGTATGTAAGTGCACATAATGCATATATATGTGGGTTATTTCAGGACTACTGAAGCACTCCCGATACTGCAGGACATTTTTGAAAGGAAAAGATAATTGACCATTTGTTTCTCACATATGCATTGGTTTAGACATTTTTTCTGGTCTGGAATGTCCTACCTGGAGTTTTGGATTCAAATTTAATTGTGATCTATTTCATTAATTTACTTTGTTGTACTCAGTTGAGGGAGACGCGATTAGAGACCATTGTGCTATAAGCATGTATATAGGCATTTGCTTGAAGGAAATTACATCCCCAAAGTGAATAAGAGATAGCAAAGGACATATGCGCAATGGCAAAAAAGAAGCTGTTCTTAGTTTTCATTAGTTAGTATTTCACCTTGATCTCTGTTGAGAAGGCTATAAGCAGGCTGGTCTCCAGGGTCCTCTTGGGGCTGTGTAAAGTGTGCACTCTGCTGTGATTGTCAGTGCACATCTACCCACAGCATGCCCTGTGTGACAGCGCGGGACAGGTGAGAGATTCCTTAGGGTTTTCCCTCGGCTGTGTCAGACCCAGACACCCTTTTGTAGAAGTACAAAGTCAGCTGCCCTCCTAGTACTGCGTTGGACTCTCTGAGTGAAGGTGACAGGCTTTCATGACAGTCTTATTTTTCTGCTTTGCTTCACTCAGATGCAGTGACTGAAGTCAAGACAGACATCTACGTGACAAGTTTCGGCCCTGTGTCAGATACAGACATGGTAAGTATAATTTCTGAAATGCTAATAATGAAAGAGGATGTAAAAGGTCGAAGAGAGCAAACCAGATTTTCCTACACAGCTCATTTTAAGGAGGCATCTTGTCTCATACAGTTGCCTTACTCTCCCCACCTATCATTTTTCCCTGGGCTCTTTTCTAATTCACATACAAGACACATAGGCCCAGGAGGAATGCCTTTTCATCAAAAATGGCTTCATTCCTTCTCTACTGTGAAACCATTGCCTCTGACCTCTCCCTTCCCACTTTCTTGTCATCACACACTTACTGGCAGGCAAAGGTCATGTGAGAAGAGCATTGCAATAGAGATTTTTGACCAAGCAGCCTGTGGCATCACCCAAGAAGTCTGTTTCTTGCAGCTGGGCTCCATTCACAGGGGCCAAGGCCTTAGTGGATTGATGCGGAGTCAGCGCCACTCTGGAAATGGGTCCTTACGAGGATGTGGCCAGGAGGACTGCAGAGTAAACTCAGGGGATATAGCACTGTTAAGAGTGGGGAGGTAGCTAGTGAGCCATTTGTAAAGACTGCTCCTTTTCCCCCATGTTCTTTTGCTACTTGAGGAAGGAGACTTCACCTTAAAAGCCCACCTATTAATACTTTCAGGTATCAGCTAATAGAGTGAATCATCATCCAGTGGAGAAACAAAGAAAGACCTAATTGTTCTGTGCGCTTGGGAATTTTTTTTGAGTGACTCTGTGTTGAGAATAAAACTCTCAGTGTCTCAGTTAACATGTTGATATAACATCATATATCCTCTTCATTACTTAGCGTGTTTCTATATGTTTATTTTCAACAGTTACACCCATCAGGGGAGAAGCCTTCTTTCAACCTGCTGTGTGAATACAGTTGTGTAGGGAAGTGGTGGGTAATACAGAGCAACTGAGTGAACTTGAGTATGATGGTGAAAATATAAGAGTCTTGTTTTAGAATGATTTGTCTAGTAGTCTACATTGAACAGACTGTGAAAGGCAAAATCTGATGGCTGAGAGTTGATTTAGGCATTTTGATTTTACATGACTCTTCAATCAGCAGAGAGGTCTCGGAGTCAGTTGGAGAAGCAGACTAGTCCTTAGAAGAGGAAGTCATCAGCATGTGAGTGGGTGAAAGGCCAGACAGGGAGAAGAGAGAGGCCTGAACTTTGTCTTTTAAGTGTGGAATAAAGAGAAAGATACAGTGAGCTCCTCTGAACTACTTGAGGACAAATATCAAGTCTTCAAGGCTTACCTGGCACTTAACAGAGCACTTGACAGACGAAAGGCTCAGGAAAGGGCATGTTTGATATATGAAGCATAGAGAAGGTAAGGAGGCCTGTGAGTCTCGATTGATCCCTCTCAACCTGTTGGCTAATGCCTACAGTTTCAGACCCAGGCATTCATTAAAGCTGTTGGCAGCTGGTCATTCAACAAGTGCTCCTTAAGACCCTAGCATTTCATTAAGAGCTCTAGGAACCTCTGTATTGAGAGAGAGGGGATAAAGGGGAGAGAGAGGGAGAGACAGAGTACGAGAGAGAGCGCTCTCACAGACCACTGATAACCAGGGATATGCAATGCTTTGTACTGTGGAAATTAATGATGGATCACGTTTCTGTAAGGTGTTAAATCTACTTGTATGAAAAACACACAGGAATAGACACACTCATTCTCACTCATACACTAGTGTCCATAAACACATTCAGACAAATGTTCACATACACAGCACACATGCACACTGAGTACACATTCTACCTCAGACATTCCATATACATGGAGACAGTACCTAAACCCAGGGATCCCAGCGAGGCACACAGCCATCTCCTGTGCCTGCCCATTCCCCATCCATGGACATGTAAGAGGCTCTGGAGACATTTCTGATAATCTAAACTTTCTCACATCCTGCCATTCATTAAGGATTTTTTTCCCTCGTGATTAAACCACAGCAACAGAATGGATCCTTCCTGATAGAGAGGTCAGATTTTGACCACACAAGTCTCACATTATTTTTAGCTTCACTTCCATCCATTTACGAAGCTGAATAACTAAAACTGCTCTGAATGGGAAAGATATTTCTGGTATTTTCAAAAGTTTATTCTCCCTGTACTCAGAAGTCTGCAGCAACTGATCCCAAGATCAAAGGTGACTTTGGATGAAGGACCCAGCCTTTGTCTGGCTTTAACCTCTGGTTGCAGCAAGAGTATGGGCTCACCTGGGACAACACACTGCGTGAAAAGTGGATGAAAAGCAGGACTGGCTGGGTTCTTGCTTTATTTCTAGCCAAACAAAGTTTTGATCCAAAATTCTTATCCAAGGAAATAAAAGCTGTTTTTTTTCCCAAAGGAAGGAAATTGTAGTGTCACTTTGAGCACTGACTCAGTGCTACCCATAATCCTCTGCATCCATTGCATTCCTTGATCAATACTAAGCCTCACAGAGGCAGCTCCTTAGTTTGACAAAATGCATCCTGAAGTTATGGGCCATGTCTGTTTTGTTCATCTCAGCATCATCTATGAGTAACTCAGTGTTTGGCACATGGTAGACTCCCAAATATTTGTTGAATGTAAGAGTGACTGAGATAGAAGAGTGATGGCAAACTTTTTAGGGACTGAGTGCCCAAACTGCAACCCCAAACCCACTTATGTATTGCAAAGTGTCCACATTACGATACTGGCTAGTCATGGGAAAGCTCGCACAAGTTGTAGCTAATGAGTTGGGACTGGTGACACCATCACCTGCCACTGCTGCTCCTTTCTGAGCATGCACATTTCCTCTATGTGCACTGTTAGCTGATTTTTGGCTGCTGAGGTGACTCGGCTCATGTGCCAACAGAACGGGCTCTGCGTGCCCACTGTGGCATGTGTGCCATAGGTTCACCACTTCTGAGAATGAATTAAATTTGAGGAGATAATTCTTGTATCTTCACTTAAGTCTTTCAAAGGCAGAACATCTCCAGTATGCAGTATCAACTCTGGCAGAACTCTTCCATATGTGCTTCTGTTCAGAGTAAAAGCAGCTTCCTTAGGAGACACTATTGAGCAGCAAGACTAGCTGATGATTGATGATTCCACACTTCAGGCTAATAGTCTTGGTATTTACTCCACCCATGAGAATAGGGAAGCTAAGGAGAGATGAAAGTTCAAGAGTAGTAGAAACTCCTAAGGGGGAAGGCAGAGTAGAGAGGAAAATTAATTCAGAGTACAGAGATGAGATGGAAACTGGCTGTAATGGAAAACTGTATAAGCATCATAAATGAAAGGGCTGTGTTAATGATTTGCAACAAATGGTGCTACAGTAGCTAGTCAAAGGGAACGTGGCTTCTTAGTAGTCATGTCAGTCATATGTCCAGATGCTCCCAGAAGAGACACAGAACAAATGATTCTATCCTAAATTGACTAATCTGAGGCCATTTTGACCATCTATAATTAACTGAGGGCCTAGACCATTTTCTCAATTAGATATATAGAAGAGTATTGGAGAGGTGGCAATGCGAGGGTAGCTGCAAAGGATTTGGTAGATTTTAGTTTCATTGCCACTTCTCTCTCAAATTCAGCCTGTCCATCCTTTACTGGTGAAGTATAACTGTTTATAAATGGAGATTTTTCTGTGATCACCTAAGATCTTCGCATGTTTTTGCAAGGGACTGGTGGAGGACTAGCACTCGACACATATAGTCAGTGCTTGCCACAGAAGGTAGAAATACAACAACTGAGAAAAGCTGTAAATTGTCTTCTGGTCATACCCACCTTCTTTCTTCATTTCTATCTTGCTGTTGAGACCCTAAAACCTAAGCGCTGCTCTACCTGAAAAGGTCCTTAAGCCTTCCAGAGGCCCTGGATCATTTGTTCAAATGATACCTGTCTGAAGAGACCAGTACTCAGAGAACTGGTGAGGAAATAAGGAGGATAAGAGAAATAATGTTAAGAAAGTCAGAGAGAGAACAGGTCAAAAAATGAAAAATGCTCATTCTAGGTGTTATTCATCTTATCTGCTCCCTCCCTAGAATTCCTTTGGCTTCGATTCTGCTAAGTAACAAGTGCCAAGTGTAACTGATAAACCAAGAGCCTTCCTAGGGTGCAGTGGACAGGCAAGTAATGATGCAGATGGAGAATACTGTACAGCAGCTAACTGTCTGGCATAATGAGTAAAATAAAAAGGAAGATTGGGAAATGGAAAACCATAAAAGACATTATAGTCATAGTTCTTTTTTTTTTTGAGGCAGGGTCTCACTTTTTAGTTCAGGCTGGCCCTGAGCTCAGCCTTGAACTCACAGCAATCCTCCTGCCTCTACCTCCCGAGTGCTGGGATTACAGGCATGAGCCACCATGCCTGGCACTGTGGTATGTGGTACTGATTGCTGCTGGGTGTGAGTCTCCACACCTGGCATTGTTGTATGTGGTTACCAGAGATGGATCCTGGGCTCTTGTGCTTGCAAGACAGGCACTGGAACCACTGAGCTAAATCCTTGGTCCTATAGTCATAATTCTTTATATCACATTCAGGTAATGTTCTTGTGTGACAGTTGTTTATGGAAATCATGCAGTTATCAAAATATGCAAATGTGATAAAGAAACAATAGTATTAATTAAAGAGAAAGTGGCACAATGATCTCTTTCTAGATGGTGGGGGACTTGAAGTTTTTGTACCTGTTCCCTCTCCAGCACTGTGAAAAAGTGACTACAACCCACTTCACATCCTTCCTTATAGGCAGTTGGTGGCACTGAATGAGTTGGTCTATTTTGCAAACCTCTCATGCTGCCACTCTCCTCTTATGTTATAGGACACTGTATGTCCAGATGCAATAAAGAGGTCCCGACCCCGGAGTGTCTTCCTAGGAGCCCAAGGGCAGGAATTTCTTTGGATACTTAATGTCAATTAGTCAGAACACATGAAAACAGGAATCAGAATATTTCAAGTGTTAGATACACCCAAAAGATGAGTGTGAATTTGTCTCTGAAGTAGAGATTGATGGAGAGAAGGCAGAGCTGAAGGACGAGATGGCCACATGGGGAAAGCAAGTGGGAAAACAACGTCTTCAGGGCAATGCACTTGTCAGGTACTGTGGCCCTGTACTAGGCTACAAAAGAATGAACCATTCAGGCTCTTTCTGAGACTTGATTTGATACACTGAGCATTGTTCGTGTTTGAGCCATTCAGGCTCCACTGCCAGGACATGAATGCTTCTCCACAAGCCAAATGTCGTCTGTGCCATGTGTAGGAAGAAAATGTGTTAAGTGCTTTTCCCAGGAGGCAGACTTGGGCTTATTCGCTGGAAGATTTAATTTCAGTGCCTCACAAAACAACAGAATTCATTTGTCAATTTAAGGACGATCACCCTTGGAGAGTATACAAGGACTCAATTTGCAAGGAAGGAATTGATTGCATTTCTAGAATTGTTAGGTCAAAATTTGATTGTTTTTGGCCAAAGGTCATGGAATATTTAAAGAGCCAATAATGACTATGCAATTTTTTTTTCCATTAGGATTGACTGATTAGAGAATAATATATATAAATAAATAGATACCCATATACAATTTGTAAAGAAAAAATTAAATGAGCTAATTAGAGTGTTTTTAAAAAATGTGCTGAATTTATTTTCCTGTTAAAAATAACCTATAAAGATGCATATGAAATCCCCTTTGTACATTACCTTGATTCTTTTCTCCACCCTTTCCCTCCTCAAAGGTGATCATAACCATGACTTTTGCCTTGTTTTTCTTGACATTTCTATATATATACTTTAGACTCATACCTAACTGGCAAATACTAGTTTTCATGTTTTTAAACTTTTTATTAGGGTACACCTAGATTTGCAGTGCATAATGAAGACATTCATTGTAGGCAACTGGCATATGTACATGACACATCATCATTCTTTTTCCATTTCTTCTCTCTCTGCCCCCTGCCCAACATTTCTTTGTATTCTTCCCACTTGCCAAAGATCTACCTTGTTATTTTCCATTGCTTAGCTTCTATCTTACTCTTTTACTTATTCATACTTTGGCTTTCTCATTTAAAAGAAAGCATATCACTTTTAAATATGTGTGGCTGATTTATTTCACTTAACATTATGATCTCAAGCTGCATCCATTTTCCTACAAATGATTCTAGTCTATTCTTCTTTATATTAGAATAATACTCCATTGTATATAAATATCAGATTTTCCTTATCTTTTTGTCTATTGATGGGCAGATAGGCCACTATCACAATGTATGAATTTCTGAATTCTGCTGCTATCCATAATAAATCAACCCTAAGCAATGACAGCAGAGCAAGAGGTATCACAATCTGAGATTTCAAGTTTTACTACAAAGCCATTGTGATAAAAACAGCATGGACCAGCCACAAAAGAGGCATATGATGAATAGAACAGAACAGAACAGAATATGTACAAACAACCCGAGATACATTTAGCCACCTGATCTTTAACAAAGGGCCCAACAACATATGCTGGGATAAAGATCGCCACTTTAGCAAATGTGCTGGGAAACTGGTCAATCCCTGTCTCTCACTGTGCACTAAAGTAAAATCAAGCTGATTCACACATCTAAATATCAGGACAGAACATTTAGCTTGCTGGAAGATGAATGTGGTAAAACTGATCGTCATACGGCAGTGCTGATGAACCTACGGCAACTGTGCTGCAGTGGGATGTTTGTAATATTAAAAGCTCTCAAAGGTTCACCCTCACTGTCACAGGTGTAGGCCAGGATTTTCTGAACAGACCCCACCTACACAAGAAATAACATCAAGAATAAAAAATGAAATTATGTGAAATTAAAGTTTCTGTATAGTAATCAACAGAAAAATAGTTTCTGTAAAATAATCAACAGAATTTTTAAACGTTCTATAAAATGCTTTATAGCATGTGTATCATTTTATGATTTACTTTTAATCATGTATTGAAAACTTCCTTTTAATAAATTGAGTTCTAATTACTTTATTTTAAAACTATTCTACATAGTACATTATTGAATGAATATTTTCATGTATTCATCCATGAGATTTGCATGTTTTTATCTTTTTTTTTTTTTTGGACAAAGCCAAATACTCATGTGATAAATGGTATGAATTCATTATTCCACTGCATTGGATGAGATCTCCATTTCTCCATACTCTTGTTCACACTTCATGTTGCCATGCTTTATTTTGACACTTTTCTGAGTGTGAAATGGCATCAAATTGATATTATTTTCATTTTCCTGATTACTTTTGAAGTTAAGCATCTTTTCATGAAGTTATTAGCCCAGAATGTGTCATAAAGGATGTCTTTGGCACCACTTGCATTAGTAAAAGTAGGAACTCCAGAGACAGGGTTTCTTCATGTTATCACTAGTGAACTGAAGTTTCCTCTGTGATGTGTGTGTGTGTGTGTGTGTGTATGTGTTTGTGTGTGTCTGTGTGTGTGTGTGTGTGTGTCTGTGGATGAGTGGTGGTTCCTAGGTCCTCAGATTGATTCTATCTCCAGGAAACGTTAGGTATTTGGGTTTTGACTATTACTTTGGGACAGTGGGGCTAATGGTAAGAAAAATTTCACAAAACATTCTAAATAGGCTAAACTGATTGCAAATAATTTTATAATTTTTCATTTGGCCCTTAGTAAGATAGTTGCATCGTTTTTCTTTCCTAATCTGTTAATTGGATTAAATATTTTACTAAGTTAATAGATCACTGTATTAGATCATGACTACATTTCTTGGAAGATTCCAAGTTGGTAATGATACATTAATTTTTATACACTTCTTGTTTTGTTTTTATTATTTCATTTTTTATGCATAGCCTTTTTACCTATGCTCATAAGTATTTCCAATTTTTACTGTTTCTTACCACTTCTGCTGTTGCTGTTCTGGCTCTGGTCATCACTTCTGGGGGGACCAACTAGAACAAAAGAACTTCTAATGGATTTCCACGTCTCTGTTGTTTAAAATTTTCTATTAATTATTATTTTAACTATACTTATGAAGTGCAGTGTGACAATTCAATACATGCATACAATATGCAAAATTCAAATGTGCTGTCTACTGACTACTTCTGAGGTTTTATATACACGCGCGCACACACACCCGTACACACTCCCCCACACACACATACACATGTACACACATGGGAACGGGGAATCATCTGTCTATATCTACAGGCTCCATTCACAAATTCAACCGATTGCAGTGTGAAAATATGTGAAGAAATTACATTTATACTGAACACATATATACTTTTTTCTTGCACAGCAGTTCAATTATGTTAAGTGTTCCCAGTAATCTGTGTGTGAGTTAGAGATACAGGAGGATCTGCCAGGATGTATAAAAACACTAGAAGGGACTGGAGCATCCGCAGGCCGCGATATCCCTTGAGTTCATTGAACCAAAGTCTCTCGGTACTGAGGAACTCAAAGTACAGAAATATGTTATACTCATTGAACCTCATGTATCCGTTACTCACTTCAAAAAACTGTCTTTTCTGAGACTTTTATAATCTACCATGTTTCTACTCTTCCTGCAGCTCTTCTCCCTTTATCTCTTTTTTGTGATTAAATTTGTTTTCAAAGCATACTGTTCTTTAGGTGTTTTCATCATTTATATCATTTCTTTTTGCTGTCTGTTTCACAAATATTTGATTGCATGTGCATTGTTTTCTTCATTACTTTCCTTGAGTTATTGTGATCCTCTTTAAGTTATATTATCTTATTGATTTTTCTTTTTCTTAAAGGCTATTTTAGGTCTAAATTGTAGCTAACAGTTTCCCTTCATGTATAAAATATTTGGCACAACAGTGTAAGTCTTTGTATTTTGGGCACTGTTGTGCCTAAATATTTTCTAATACTTTCGAGTTTCTTCCTTGTTTCTTGAAAATTTTGTATCATATCTTTCAAATTTTAAATGTAGAAACAGTTTTATTAATAACTCCTGATTTAGTACCTCATATTGAATGAATATAGTCTCTAGGATATGGTATCATTTAATGTTTCTCGAGCTTCGCTGTATGGCTTAGCATTTTTTTTTTTTTTTTTTTGTTCTCTGTATGTTTTAGAGGTTGGTGAATTCATTAAGTCTACATGTGTGGTACTGCCTCAAGCTTGTCAACTGAGTTGTAATTTTTAACATGTAAATTGCTGACCCAATTCGTCTTCACTTATTCAGAGGACATGGGTTTGTTGATTTTCCCTTGTAACTCGGTGGGTTTTTTTTTTGTTGTTGTTGTTGTTGGTTTTTTTTTGAGACAGGGTCTCGCTTTGTGGTTCAGACTGGCCCTGAGCTCAGCCTCAAACTCACATCACAGCAATCCTCCTGCCTCTGCCTCCTGAGTGCTGGGATTATAGGCGTGAGCCACCACACCCGGCACTGTGGTATGTGGTACTGGTTGCTGGTGAGCGTGAGTCTCCACGTCCAGTATGGTATGTGGTTACCAGGGATCAAACCTGGGTCCTCATGCTTGCCAGACAGGCACCGGAACCACTGAGCTAAATCCCCAGCCCTCGGTTTTCATCTTGTATATGTTGACTGCATGTTATTGGTACTCACAAAATTAGAAGTTGTTAATATTTTCTGCTTGAGATACTTCCATTTTAAAGTGCAATGGTATTCTAATACAAAGAAAAATGTTTTCCTTACAGTCCAGTCTATCTGTATTTTACAGTTCTACCACCTTTATTTTCTTTAGGATTTGCCAAAATGTATTTATTGTTTACTTTTCTTATGTTGATGCCCCCTGTTATCATTTTTTAGATAGATAGCCATTATTTGTTCAGTTGACTCATAAGTTTGTCAATGCATGTACTTGCCATTCTTTGGTGCATATTACTGCTAGCTTCATTTTCAATTACACAATGAAATTCTTTCCATACTTCTTTTCATGAAACTTCAATCCTTGTTGAAAATGCCTACAGGGGATCTGTTGCAATCATTTCCTCATTGAAATTGCCTTTGGGAATCTACTGTGTATTATTAGGTACAGTTTAGTACTATGGTATAACAGCAAAAGAACAAAGTTCTTACTCTTCTGCAACATCTAGCCTGCTAAAGTGAAGAAATAACACATAAGTTTTGTCATTGTGCGAAGAAAATGAAACAATGTGCGTTAAGGGGAAGAGAGATTTATACATGTGACAAAGTGGTCAAGCAATGGCTCTGTGATGAGGCGATTTTCCAGTGAGACCTGCGGACTGTGAGTGATTCAGCCATAAGGAAATCTGAGGTAAGAATGAGGCTGTCTTAGTAGTGAATTTTCTGTTGTCTTATTTGATTAAAATTATCTCCATATTGATGTTCCTTGGAATGATGTTTTTGTTGGCTATGGAAATGTAAGTTAGCAGCTATTTCTCTCAGCAGCTTGAAGGTATGTTCTTTTGGATTTTTTTTTTAAAGAAGTCTGTCATCAGTCAAAATCATATTATTTGTAGGTAACATATCTTTTTTTGCAGTACTGAGGTTTGAACTGAGGACCACTGTATTGAGCTACATCATCAGCCCTTTAAACAGTTTTTATTTTATTAGACTAATTTTGAGACAAGATCTTGCTAATTCACTACGAAGAGAAACGAGAACTTGTCTTGGGCTCAAACTTGTCATCCTGCAGCCCGAGTCTCCCAGATGCTGGGGTTTGGGTGTGTATCACCACAGTTTATCTTTGAAGATGTCTTTGGTGCTCTTTAAATCTGCTATGTACTGGCTCTGCTTGAATCTACTTTAATTCACTGAGCTTTCAAATAATTAAGATTCTTTTTTAATAAATCAAGTTTATAGGTGCATTTTAGGAATACATTGTGATCACATTTCTCATCAGCAATATGAATGTATACATGATATATCTTGATTCTTATTTTTCCCTTTTTTCTGCCTATTCTTGAGGCTAAGTATGCATAGCCTTGAGGCTAAGTATGCGTATCCCACAATTCTGGGAAACTTCATCAGTACTTTCTATATTGCTTCTCCACCATTTTCTCACATTTAGGACCTTAATCAAATGCTAAGTCTTTGTCTTCCTTGGAAACTCAAGAGAGATTTATTCTCTCATATTTTCCATCTGTCTGTGAAAAGTAAACTGATCAATTTTTCCTCATATGTATCTCCCAGCTCACTGATCTCTTTGGTAACATCCAGCCTGCTAAGTAACATTCATCACATTTTTATTTCTAATAACTTTTTTCTTTTAGAGAAAGCTGATGTCAAATAGACCTTTTACAAATTTGCCACTTATTAACTTCCCTTCTTTCATAATTTTAATTTCCCCTTTCCTTTTAATGTTAATTATACTTCTTTCACAATCGCTGCTGATAATTTCATTATATGAAATCCTGGGAGGGAGTCTGATTTGATTACGTGTTGCTCACGGTCATTTCCTGAGGTGTTTTGTTCCTGTGGATTTGGGGGCTTATTATTAGTAAGCATTTATTTATGGTTTAGTCCATCCACAGTGTTCTTGGGTTGGCTTTTTTCAAGTTAATGCAGTAATATCCTCAGCCTGAGACCAATTCATGCTAATTTCTTAGTTTTAAAGCACTGATCAAGTACACAGTGTACATCTGAACATCGAAGTAAGATGAAACTCAAAGTTTCTCAGTCTCAGTATAGGTGCTTTTCATTTTTCCTCTGTTTTTGAATTTTGGTGCCGAGAGCTGATTTTTTTTCTTTAGTTAATTTTGTCTAGTTTTCCTCGTTTTGCCCAAGGCAGAGCCTTTCAGGGCCCGGCTCTGTGCAGGAGCCTTGTTCTCATTTCTCTTCTGCCAGAGTCTGGGTCTACACCTGTCGTCCTGTCATTTATAAAACTTTGTCTCACGGTTGAAAATGTTTTAGTTTAGACAAAAAATTATGTTATCTTTCAATTCATAGTCAGGGAGGTACTTGCTGTGCTAGAGGGAGAGAAAGGCAAGACTGGCTCATTGTAGAGGGAAGAGTGAAGATTTCCTATAGAAAGAATGGATCAGCTCATGTCAGGGAAAAATTTATCAAAAGATTTGCTCAAAAGATTTAAAGTAACTTTTTGAGAAAATGAAATACAAATAAAGAAATAAAAGAGAAAGCCTTTGCAGAAGGGAAGAGAACCAAGAGATGGAGTGACGAAGTGTGTGGGGGGAATGAAGACATGTTGTATACATGTGCCAGTTGTATACATGGGCAGTGTGTTGTATACATGTGTCAGTTGTATACATGGGCATTGTGATCATTATGTTCTACAAACACACACTAATAAAAAATACAGACACAAAAACATAGTGGGTTTTGTCTGTACCTTATGTAGTTCAGTGGACAGTCAAAAATTCAGGCAGAATTTGTACTGAGATTTTGAGGCTCATCCTCTCTGTGATTCTCTTCCGGAAACATCCCGCGCATTTTCAGCTCACCATCCAGTCCTGGTTGTTTCCTTTCAGTATGTTTTCAGACTCCCACCACCTGAGTTGTGACTGATTGAGAAATTTCTTCAGCCGACTCACATACCTAACCCAGCCCAGTTCTTTATTTCGATCCTGCCTGTTTCGCAGTGGCCCCCAGGTTTTCCGCCATTTCTCTGCAGCACAGTGGTCAGCCAAGATGTGGAGCTGAGACTATACCCAGATTTGGGGACCCAACACCTCTGTGAGTCTTTTGTTTCCAGGACTCTCACCCACAATATTCCAGCTTCCCTGCCACCTTATGTCGGTAAGGCTGTCGAAAGTCTAGGTTTGAGAGGTTACCCTCGGAAACAAAAGACGTTAACACGCACTTCTGACACATTGCTGCTGCTGTCTCATAAGTGTAAATTCCCTTGAAGTTTCTGTTTGATTTCTGTAATTTTCCATTGCTTTCAAGTAATGCACATGGTTGTTCATAGTTTATAATTATAGCTAAAGGAAGATATACTCAAGCAATGTACTCTGCTATTAAAGAATCCTAAAACATTTGTTACTGTTTAATCTGTTTATATTAATAAAAATTTGAATTTGTTCAAATTTTAATAATTTGAACTTTATTAATAATTTGAATCTACTTTATTAATAATTTTATCCATTTTATTAATTTTCTTTTCATTTTCCTATCTTTCTACTTGTGGTTGCTTTTTATCTTGTTTAGCTGTAAGATTTAGTTATTTGTCAAAGAAAATATCTTTTTTTGTTTTTTGTTTTTTTGGTTTGTTTGTTTTCGAGACAGGGTCTCGCTTTTTGGTTCAGGCTGGCCCTGAGCTCAGCGTCAAACTCACATCACAGCAATCCTCCTGCTTCTGCCTCCCTAGTGCTGGGATTACAGACATGAGCCATCACGCCCAGCACTGTGGTATGTGGTACTGATTGCTGCTGGGGTGAGTCTCCATGCCCAGTATTGTATGTGGTTACCTGGGGATCGAACCCGGGCTGTTGCACTTGCAAGACAGGCGCCGGAACCACTGAGCTAAACCCCCAGCCCCCAAAGAAAATATCTTAACCTATTAAATGTATTGGTATTTTGGTGCTCATATAGAATCTGAGTTGCTGCTCTAAGGTTTGCTTTTATGGTTATTGTTATGCTGAACACTGATGTCCATGTGGGATTATTCAACAGTGAGGCCAGGTACCTTGTCTGCTGCTACTACATCTGGCACAGGGTGGAGAAGGGACTTCTTTCCCTTAGCAGTCTTGTAGTCAGCTTGTGGGAAGAGTGAGGTCATTTTTGTAGTGATCATCCTAATACAGAACTCCTAAGTTATATTATTTCCATACTTACAGCTCATCATGGCATCATGTTTCAGCCATAATCATTTTTCCTTATGCATCAGTAATTGCTGCAACACACTGGCGCTCCTTTAAGTCAGAGGAAATACTGCAAGGTCATTAATATCTGTTAGTGGAACTGAGGGATCTCACCAAAATTTGGCCAAAACATTACTTTCACCTTCTCTCTCTCTGTTTATCCCTAGGAATACACCATTGATGTGTTTTTTAGACAGACATGGCACGATGAGAGGCTGAAATTTGATGGACCCATGAAGATCCTTCCACTGAACAATCTCCTAGCTAGTAAGATCTGGACTCCTGATACCTTCTTCCACAATGGCAAGAAATCAGTGGCTCATAATATGACCACACCCAACAAGCTGCTCAGACTGGTGGACAATGGGACCCTCCTCTACACCATGAGGTCAGAGAACAGTATATCGAGGTCTTGCTCACGGTTTATCAAGGGTATTACTGGGGTTGAATGTAGTAGGTTTTAGAATATCTGCTTAAAATTCCCTTGAGGTTATAGACTAGAAATGCAGATATGTATTTCCTAACACAGTAGCACTACATGTACACAAATAGATACCTAAATATACTATATATATACTAGATACACAAATAGACATGAAAATGTTCTTAGAACTATAGAAATATATGTTCATATTATATGAATGTATGCATACTAAAAACACATGACTGCTCCACAGACACATACATATTCAAGGGCACTTAAATACACAAACTTGTTGTAACATAGACACGGATGTGAGCTCTGTAATCATCAGAACATACTGGATTTGACTACTTCAACACAGTACCCTGGTGATACAGAATAGTGAGAATCCAATGAAATAATAATACTCTTGAAACATACAATGCTTTTTGTACATATTTATCTGGGGATTCTAAAGACTAAGTTCCCAAACAATTTCAGGTTATATTTTGTTAAAATACACCGAGCATAAAATAGAAGGTATATTTCATACTTGTCTACCTCATTTGTCAAAGAAACTCACAATTTTATGTGTTCCATGTCTCATTACTGTCATTAGATATTAGATATTGAAATTTGCCAGTGGAAAGAGTAACTTCAGAGTTCACATAAGACTTTTTTCCCCAACACTAGTAGACTTCTGTGGCTCTTTATCCTTTTGCAGTTGTCACTCCCTGTGGTCTCCTCCCACATTAATACATCTGTGTAGTAGAGTGGATGTGTATTGCAATCCTTTAGTGCAGTTTCTATGGTCATTTCGATTTTGTGTGTTTTTATTTTGCACAGTGAAACTCAATGCATGCCTGAGAAATAGGTGGTGAATAACAGAAGTGAGTTTGCCTGCATATTAGGCCCTCTTTAAATTGGTGATTTATTGCTGTTTTTACTACAAGAATTTGGGACACAGGTAGATGTCCAAGGGAAAAATGGTAAGAAATGAAGAGTTAAGAGGAAGTTTAGAAGAGAGAGGACATAAGCAACTAGAGCAGAGATTTGTATAAAGTAGGAGAGAAATAGACGAGGAGACAGCTGGCATTACCTAGCACAGAAGTAATAAAGTTGTAATTCAGAGCAGTGCATGAAGGTGGAAAAGGAGAATGTACTGAGTGGAGTGCAACTGAATATAGTTATGTTCAAACTAACAAAAAGAAAGGACCGTCAAGATCATAGGCACCCAGTGCAGCACCAAATACCCAAGTAACATGGGTACTGTCAGTACTGCAAACTAGGATGGGCCATGTAAAGTTAGTTAAGTCTATAGAAGTTTGTGATGTTAATTTTGGAAAAGATGAGTTTTAAGAAGATTGGAGACTATCCAGGATTAAATGTCTCATAGCAATTGAATATAAGGTCTTAAGATCAGGGGGAAACATAAGCTAGATAGATGAAATTTGCAATTGCTAGTATTTGGGACAAGCTGAAACCATGAGGAAAGTCAGGAAAGTGTTAGTAGACTCATAATGCACTGTATCTTGAAAGCTAATTGTGGTAGTCAGTATTGCCACTTTCCAGTATTTCTCAGTTTGACTCTTTCTGGGTTCACAATGGTATTGTACCTTCTTAAAGTGGGGCATGAATAAATGCTTTCTTGTGGCCAATCAAAACTGAGTATAAATAGTATGTGTCCGATCTGAGGGATGATGGTCAACTGTTCACTGTCAGCGTGGGATTTGCCACATAAACTTTGTGTTGGTTGTGCAGTGAAGAGTTTCTAACCGTTGGTGTAGTGGCAATGGAGACATTGAGTGCAGAGGACCCTTTTTGAAAACTTACTCTAAAATGAAAAGGAGGGATGCAGAATGGCTACATTCATGCTAAAAGAATGACTGCCCTTGTTTTTAGTGGGGAGACAGGAACATATTTGTTTGACAGCATAAATGAGCTAATAGCAAAGTAAAGGTCAAAGAGGCAATAGGAATAGGTTGAAAAGAAGTTTCCAGAGCAAACCATAAAGATTAGTGTTAAAACTATAGTTTGAATTTTACATTTGCAGGAAGATGAACATATCTCACACTGCATGAAAATGTATGAATGTTGAAAAGGCTATGTGTATTGGTCAGCTTTCTCATTGCTCAGATAAAGTACCTACTGTACACAAAGGAGGAGAGAATTTTATTTGACTCATGGTTTATGAGACTCGTTTCTGGTCACCTGCACTGAGGCAGAATGTCATGGCATAAAGGCGTGATGGAGCAAAGCTGCTTAGTTCCATGGCACCAGAATCAGAGTGGGGAAGTACTGAAGAAGAAGGGACCAAGGTAGTGTCTTCTTGACCCAGCCAGGAGTTCCCAGAAGCATGCTTTTCTAGTCCCCTAAAGCAGTCCATAAGCCAGTGAAGCTGGTAGTGCAGTGTAACTGTCATGGCTGGACAAAACAGGTTATAATATGTAAAGGCAAATTCGGAGAGAGTAGAACATTAAAAGAGGAATGCGTGGAAGGAGGTGTGCTTGTGTTAGAGTGCAGAAAGGAGAAGAATTTGGAGGGCATGTATGCGTTCACACAGTTGTGGTAAGAGTGGAATGCAGTAGATATAAACAGAAAAGAACATGATGGGTGAGGTAGATAGAAGCATGGGACATTGAGGAGGATATGTGGAAGGGTCAGAGAGAGTAATCATGGGAGAGAAGCTTGTGGGAGTGCAGATTGAACACAACAGGTACAGAAAATGTGGTACTTATATACAACACAATTGTACTCTGCTATAAAGAAGGATAAACTTGAGTCATTTATAGGAAAATGGATGTACTTTGAGACCATAATAATAAGTGAAAGAAATTACACATGAAGCTTAAACATTGCGTGATTTCTCTTATATGAGGAACTCACAGTGTAAATAAGTATAAGGCACAATGTAAAAGATAGATAATAGAAAAGAGGGAGATAAATCTTTTTCAAAAGGAAAGGGGACCAAGAAATGGAGGGAGAAGTAGGGAGGAAATCAGAGGGGTGTGAAGAAACAGCGAAACTGTGCTGTATATGTGCACCAGACACACATGGTGCGTGCAATGATTATGTACTACCAAAGTGCTACTAAAAATAAAAATGTGATAGGGAGAAAATAGTACAGGAGGAATAGAGAATGACTGGGGAAGAATAGAAGAGAAACTGAACAACAAAAGAAAGAGAAGATAGAGGGTAGGTTTGAGTTTTGAAAGAGAAATGCAAAAGAAAGCAAATGAGAACATGAGAATACATAGGAGAAAAGATGAACAGGGTGCATCACGTAGAAGAGCAAGTGATTAGCCATCTCAAAATAGAGTCGCCTGAATAGGCAGGTGATAAGCATTGACCTCTTCATTTTAGTTAGAGTCAAACAAGAAAGTAAAATATGCTGATTGAAGGGTGTAAGTGGAGTGACTCAGTGCTTTTTGTGAAGTAGAGAACAGAGGAAACACGGAAGTACAGATGCATAATGGAACCAGTGTTTTCTCTATAGTAGGAAGTTCACCAAGGATCAGAAAGTGGATCTGGAGAGTGATCTAGGCTCAGATTTGCAAGCTAACACTTTGGCTCTTTATGTGGCTCCCAAATTGATTGATTTAGTGAACTCTGGCAAATCACAAGACTGTTTTCTCCAGTTACTCACCAGAGAAATAATGCCGTAGCTGCTGCCTGTCTTACAGCCACATAAATCACGAATTAAAAAAAAAAATAGATACGATCGTTAGAATGTTCTGAGTTTTTCAGGAAGGGTTATTCTGCAACATCCCTTTTATTATTTTGACCCTCTGAGACTCACTTTTGGATTCTATGAGAAAACGACAGAAAGGCAGCTGTCTAGAACACCTGACCAAGTGTTGCATGTAAGAGAGGCAGTTGAGAAAGGAACTTTGCTGTGCTTCCACTTGGGACCTGGTAACAACCCTGAAATGCAGATAGAAGCTCATGACCTGCTGCCTACTGTAGCAATGTACACACTAAAATGTAACAGTACATAGAAGAGACAGAGCCCAGCCTTAAAGGGCACACACATTTACAAAACATTTCCTAATATTCAGGTGTAGATATATGGAAAACTTGAGACTTCTATTAATGACATTATACTTATTGCTTAGGATATGGATAAACATGTTGATTGTGTTCATTAGACCTAATGTGTATAAGTGTTACATGATGCAGTTGGGTAAAAGTTTCTTATCATCTAAATAAAAAGGACAAAATATTCATGGACTTCAACCCAACTCAATGCCATTGAGTGGAATCATTTATTTACTGCATGCACAAGCACTTAGTATGTTTAAGGTTCTGAGCATCAGTGCCAAGCTGTAGGGCTAAGGAAGACACAGCTCACACTTTTGTCTGACAACCACAGAGACATGTGCACATGCATCTATGCAATACAATAAAATACTTTAAGTCTAAGGAGATGCGACATACAATGGTTGCAGAAGGTAAAGAGGAAACAATCACATAGGAGCATAGAGGAAAACTGCGAAAGATAATGCATAGCTTATCTCTTGAATATTAAAGGAAATGTAGGAAACTATCAAGCAGATGAGGGTTGGAGCAGAAGTACACAGTAGTTCAGACAGAGGAAATAGGTAGCACGTAGAAAGCTATGTGTTCTCGGGTTGGCATTATCCACCAGAAATGTCACGCCTCTTCTGAGAAACAATTTGGGAAAATAGAGAGTACTGCAGTGGGAATATGTAGCAGGGACACTAAAATGAGCTGGAGGGGACACCTATAGTATATTTTGGAGGAAAATAATTTTCCATTGAAACCTAAGAGATGTGTAGAAGTAAATGAGATCAAAACTAGGAAGGAAATAAATATCCTGGAGAGCAGTTGTGTAGGGTAAGAAAGAGAGGTAAGGGTGACACATGATGGGCACTACATGAAAGTTAGCAGGACAGAAGCAGCCCGGCAAGGGGAGTGACACAGAGGTATGTTGGATGAAGGATGGTGGGGAGCCTTGGAAGTCTTGACTGCACAAGAAGGAATCGAAAGGTCTGCATTTCAGGTAGATGAGTCCAGGAACAGTGTGCAAGGCCGACTGGAGGAGGCAAAGCTGAATGGGAGGCACTGAGGAGGGAACCTGCCTAGTGCTTTATTAGTAACACTAACACCATATGTGCAAAATGCTTTATGTAAAACATCTACAGTCTTCAAAATAACAATCCAATATAGGTGTATAACACCTACATTTCTCATTCATACTGAATTGATTCAGAAGGTGAAACAGAATGTAGAAACCAGTTGCCTAATATGGTACTGCTATTAGGTAAATCAAAGTCTTTCAAGTGATTGATCTTTCCAGCAAATAAAGTTTGGAATAAGGATGTGGATACACAGTGTGTTCAAGAAAGAGCAGCCATGGTAGTTGATTCCTAATTAGAAGTCACTGAGGTTCCGGATGTCGTGTGAATGGTTCCTGTAATCGATTAAGTCCCCTAGGAAAGTGGAATTACTAAGGGGGTGTGAAAAAAGAACAATCTGAGTGTGAACATTCCCATGTAATAAGGAGGAATACTAAGCTTTGGGAAAATGGCAGCAATAAGGAAGGGTAGTGGGAAATATAGGCAAATAGCACAGCTGTGTAGAAGGATTCTGCATGATGAGTGAGGGACACTAATCAGGAGGTGATACAGACCACATGTATCATGTAGGTATCTAGAAACATTATTAAAGCGAATGACATGAGAACATATGTGTTAACACAAATTGCTGAACAAAAAAATGTGTAATAGTTTAAATGTGGCTGCAGTGTACTTCTTGCTCCTTTAAGTTCAAAGCAAATGATCTTCCCTGACAGACAGCTCATTTCCAAGTGGTGTTTTCAGGGACCTGGTATCCTTTCACCTAGCAACCCTGCCAAACTCATGCTCTCCAAGACCACCGTACTTTTTGGTATCATGTGAGTAGAAGAGGAAGGAGAGAGGTGTTCATAGACCAGGCCTTGAGGCACATACTCATTTCTACTGGCCTTTCTTTGACTAGAATAAAGGTCATGTACACAACCTGTAATAACAAGACAAACTGAGAAAATAAATATTGCCAAGAAAAAGAGAAAACTGCGCCTCTGAAAATTGCAGTTTTGTTTTATTTTTTAGCTAAAACCTCTGGTTGGATGATGAATTGGGAGCAAGGATATCAGTTAGTGGACATTTCATAGTGTAGACAAGATGCTGATGGGCTGAGCAGAAACAATGGAAATCAGGAACAAAGAACAAAGAACATAGGAGAGAGGTTTGCAAAAGAAGGTGGAGTCTTACTGGAATTTGAAAAAGAGCATTGAGAATATCTTGACATACTCTCCTTGGACACTGAGTGCTTTGAATTTCTAATAACAAGAGCCTTAGTGCTGAAGAAGCATCAGACACTGTAGAGAGGAGAGGATGCTTGGAGGACGCATCCTTCTCGTGTACTTGCTGTGTGCCAGGCTCTACCCGAGTGCTCCAAGGAACCCTGACGCCAGTGGCCATGCCTATACAAATACAGAGCACAGCTTTGGGATTTTCCTTGGAAAATGTGGCTAGTCATGACAATATCTACCTTTTAAGACCATTGTAAGGCATAGTAATTGTGTGACATGTGTCCTGGCCTTTCTTGGAGATGTTAACATCCTCATTGCTACAGTTAGTGCACTCAAGTTTGAATACAGCAGTCACACCACTAACACACAGAAGAGCTGGTAGACCCAACTCATAGTTGAAGCAAACTTGTTTTCACACTACTGCCCAACCCTTCCTCTCATAAGGGAATGTTTGACCCGTCAGTTTTAGGTAATGCATCTTAGGTAGACATGACAAGGGGCAGTTGGAAATGGAAGTCTGGAACCCAGGAGAAATTTGATGCAGTTTGATTTTGTAAAAATTGAATACATTGTACAAGATGTTTTCTATGTATTGAATATTACCAGTGTTCTATATTTATCTGAACATCAAAGGAAATAAGCAGCAGTTTCTTGATGTTGAATCATCAAGAGGAACGTGGTGTTTTGAACAGATTAAGAAAAATTTGATGTTATATTGGGACTATGACATTTTCTTTTATTTTTTGATTGTATGATTGGGTCAGTTTTATTTATGGACTTGAGATTTTTCAAAATATTATTTAGAAGATAGAGCCTGCATGAGTGCAGGAGCTTCTACCTCCAAATTTTAAAAATAAAGTTCTTCTTCTCTTTGTTTAGATACAAGAAGGCTGCATTTGACTTTTCGTTATAGGAAATACCTCTAACATGACCTGGAACCAGGCAGCACATTTGGGCCAGGTTATTAGTTGCACAGCATTTCACGTAGTCAGGCCAGCTGAGCATCGCTGGCCTTCGTTCACGCAGTCTGTTTTCCATGATGCTTTTTTACTTTAGAAGATTCCATCTGTAGGTAGAACATAGAAGTGATGGAGTGGCTCATTTGGGCTGTGAGAAGGTTTATGATGAGCTGAGAAGAAAGAAATAACTGAAGTCCTTAGTAAATCACAAATTACTGTGTGCTCTGTGTAGTGACATCAACTCCCTTCTCACCAAGGGTTCATATCTCAGGAGAAAAGATCAAACACATCATGCAGTACAGTAGAAGGATAATGGAAGTTTCCAGAATACCCAGTAGGGGCGTGCCATGAGCTGAAATGTATAGGACTCACTCAGACATGGAGTCACATGCTCAGGTACAGGAATGTGCCACAGAGAAACTGGTATTCGAGCAATGTGGAGGAGAGAGAAACATATTCTCAGGAGTTCTTCCCACATTTGTTTCATTTTTGAGAGTTTAAAGTGGAAAGCAGTGCCTTGCAATGAAAAGAAATGCCTTCTCAGGAGCTGGTCTCTTGGAAGGTTGAATACTTTGAAAGCTAATTTTATTGCTGATCAATAAAAGGGTCCTGTCGTCCTGAAGTACCCAGCTCTTTCAGGTGATGCTGTAGACACAGTGGAGACCCTGTGTTGCAGTGGGATAAATACTAGAGTAAGAATCAGGAGCTTGGGGGGTGGGTCTGAACTCTGGCATGGATTAGCCATGTGGCCTGGGCAAGACACTTCATTTCTTTGGGTCTCAGTTTCTTCTGGGAAATGAGAATTAAGAACCTCCTTTGCCTGTCTCATGGAAGTACGTATTAGAGTTTCTGTCCAGTGTGTTCTGGGATTTTTGAGAGCTGGAAGAAACCACTGTGTCAGTAGGGCACAAACAACATATCATGGCAGAGATGATACTTTAGCAAAGATGGGGGAAATGTGTTGCATGTAGGAGGTGTAGCAGACCTTCAAATTAGAACATTTTTGTTAGTGAAAGGCATATTATCATTACCCTCCCTCTAACATCCCCTGGCTTCACAAACTTATCTGGTTGTTCTTGTCACCTTCTGAAACAGTTCTGGAAGATCTTTTCATGTCTTTGGTTGCTCTGTCATGTCTGCTTCTAAGTCTGGAACTGATTCAGAATGTTTAACTGTCCTGGTCATCGTGACTGTAAGGAAGAGCCAGGCATACGACAGTACCAGATCTGGACAAGGATGGGACACACCCTGATATTTTTATGGGCTTGACTTTCTGACACTCAAAAGCAGTATTCACTGCATTTTCTTTATACTATATCTCCTAAAAATGCTCAGGAAAGAGGACTTCCAGAACTGCTTCAGAAAGTGTTAAGAACAAAGAATATGTCTGTTCAAAGCAAGGTGGAGAAGAGTGGGAGCAATGGCGATGTATATTTTAGAATAATATTTTTCAAATTTAAATATACTATTTATTGATCAGTCCTTAAATAAAAGGGAAAAACTATTTGGTTGGAGGAAAAAGACAATGTCTATAAAGTCAGACACGTAGAGCTGTGTTTGGTGAAATCACAAGTGTTTCCAAATGGAAAAATGCAGGAAGGTGTGTCACAAAATGAGGATGAAGCTACATCTCCAAAATGATCGTTGAAAGCCGGACGTGCCCCTCTGAAGGCTAAATGTAGCCATGAGTCGTGCTCTTCTTCCTTGCTTCTCTTGACCTCAGCCTCTTTCGTCTCTAGCCTGAGGATTTAATGGGAAGCATGCAGACAGCTGAGATCCTTGTGACTAATGTGCTCGTTGGTTTGGGTATTTGCTGGTGGTGTATTTCAAGTGACTCATCCTGTACTGATAATGGCTGTAGGTGATTTATTAACTTCGCTTGTTTGCTATAAATCCCAAATCCTGCCCTTTACTCCACGATTAAACAAATAACCTGCCTGGTACCTCCATTGTCCTTAAAGTGAAGTGGTTTGCAGCTCGATTTTTTGAAAGAACATCCCTTAGAGTACAGAGGTTGTTCCACTTTCGAAAGGCCCAGTTGACAGATTCTCTATGGTGAGGCTCATACTGAATGTCAGATGTTCTTATTCCCATCAAAGCTTGAGCTGCTCTCCTCGGTATTACTCTTAGAAGTGTGATAGCCCCACTGGGTCACCAGGACATGTAATCAACAGCTTTTACCTTTTAGGACTGCAGTGAGTATGGGAACTTTTATTTCTTCTGAGGCTTTCTACTAGTTTATGTCTCCACTTAAAAAAATCAATATTCTATATGCAAAAATCTACTAATAATTTGGTATTTTCTTGTGAGGATGATATTAAGATCTTGGTGACTCATTCATTTTAAGTTTATATTGTTTGAAACTCTTTAAGTAAAGTAAGAGCACATATTGTAAGACACACAATGTGATGTGCCTACCATAAACATTCTGAGTAACAAGTATGTGCTGGACATTGAGGTAGTGGAAGAACAAGTAAGGGAAAGTGACCTAGTAAGGTGAGAGCTACTATAGGAGGAGCGGAGCCTCACCTTCAAAAGGATTATTTTTCCTGGACCAGACAGATGAGCACAGTCTTAACCAGGATGCAAGAACAAAAACTTCAAACTAGGTCATTTAAAAGCAGCCAAGTTTACTATTTGTAGAGAGCAGCCCCCCAAATCTGGAGGGATGACCCTCCCACAAAAGAGCCAACCTAGAGCAGCACCCCACCCCCACCTCAGAGAGCAGACCTAGGACAGAGGAGTGGCACTTGATTCCTAGAGGACCACAGCATGAGGCAGCTGAGGCAAAGGCGACCCAAATCATCTATTTCTGGGTGGAGACAACACCCAGGAGGATAGGGAGCAACCAGACCCCACAACTGTAGACATTAAATCCAGCATCTCACTTGAACCCCCTGACTTTTGGCTCACATCCAGTAGAAGCTATCTCCATGTACCAGCAAAAGTGACACATCTTGGTTTCTATGGTAACTACAGTCTAGGGAGAGTGAACAGAGAGGCTTGTACTGCCCTTCAAAGACCAACAGGCCCTAAGCCTCGGCATAGAAAGTCCTGTCTAGATGCATTCCAAGTCTGCAGATTGTGGAAATTAACCACTCATTCAGTAACACCAGCATTTTTTTCTTTGACTCAATCTATTTTTGATTTTCCTGTTTTGTACTTTTTAATTTTTTCTTTTATTGTGTTTTTTTTCAGAGCTTGCAGCTTTTCTCTCACTTTTTTTTTCTTTTCTTTTAGTTTCTTATTTTCCTTTCACTTTCTCCCTTCCACCTTTTTTCTGTTCATTCTTTTATCTCCTATTTCTACTGTTTATTTTTTCTTCTTTTTCATGGTCATTCTTTCTACCAACTCTTTTCTATCATTATTAATTTCCTTGTACTGCTTAGTGGAACATCCTTTTCACTCCTCTTTTTAACACTCCATCAACCACTTTTTAAAATTTTACTTTTTAATTTTCCAGTTCCCCACCACTTCCATCTTTACTAGTGTAACTGCTAAGGTTTATGAATCTATACCTAGTTAACTTTACACTATTGCTGTTGAATACTGTGCTATTGTTGGTAGAGGTAAAGTTGTTCTATTTAGTAGACATTTACTGTAGGTCAACAGGTCTATATTTGGTTAGTCTAAATGTGCATAATATGATTATAGATCTCTTTTTTATGGAAAAAGTGGTAGATTTTTGGTCCTTAAGGTGTATCAATGTTCAATTAGTATTTAATGCTATAATTAATGCTAATGCTAATTATTACTATAGCAAAAATGTCCTAGCTGTTGTTACTGATTGGTTTTCTTGATATGCCAATATCTAGATTGCCTAGGCATCACTAACCAAACTCTGGACCATTTGGGGAGCACTTAGAACTGGGACAAACATGCTGCAACTTCCCATCTCAAGTAAACGAACATAGTTCGATCCTGGGACAGAGGCAAAGACTAGTAGCCATGCCCAGAAGACATTAGTGAAAAGCAGACATTAACTAGAAAGGACTCCATATCAGAAATAAACTTTCCATTACAATCAACCCACAAACCTCAACACAAATGAATTAAGAAATACCGAAATGGGCTGGGGATTTAGCTCAGTGGTTCCGGCGCCTGTCTTGCAAGTGCAAGGACCCAGGTTTGATCCCCGGTAACCACATATTATACTGAGCGTGGAGACTCAAGCCCAGCAGCAACCAGTACCACATACCACAGTGCCGGGTGTGGTGGCTCACGCCTGTCATCCCAGCACTGGGGAGGCAGAGGCAGGAGGATTGCTGTGATGTGAGTTGGAGGCTGAGCTCAGGGCCAATGTGAACCACAAAGAGAGACCCTGTCTCAAAAAAAAAAAAAAAAATACAGAAACAGGACAAGATAAGACACAAAATGCTTCCAAAAATTCCCAACTCCCCCAAAGCTGATCCATGAGGCATGAAGGAGAGGAAACCAAAAGCCTCATGCCCAAATTATTCAAAAAGTATCAGGGGGAAATAACAAAATGTTCAAAAAGCAGTTGGCAATTCACAGAAGATACAAGAAAAAAATCTATTGGGCCTACTAAACAAAATTATCCGTGAGTCTAAGGACACTAAACAAAATGATGAAAAATATACATAATCAGCAAAAAGAAACTCAGACACTAAAATCAAAGTATGGAAAATGTTCCATGCAACAGGCACTTGAAAAAAAAGCAGGTGTAGCTATCTTATATTCAGACAATTGGACTACAAGCCAAATCTCATCAAAAAGGGCAAAGAAGCTTACTATGAATTAGCTGAGAAAATAATCCAACAGGAAGAGGGAACATATATGAAACAAACAATGATGCACTCAACTTCATAAAATAAGTACTACAGGACATAAAAGATCAGATAGGCACAAGCAATTATAGTGGGGGCCTCAATACCCTACGATAGCAAATAGAGAAACTAGATAAAAAATTCAACAAAGAGATATTAGAGTTTAAGAAGAGTTTTGTAGAAATGAACTTAACAAATATTTACAGAGGCCTCTACCCAATGACAATATACATTGCTTTTGGTAGCACATGAGCTTTCTGCAACCTACACTAGATTTCATTAAATAAATTAGCCTTAAGTAAATGTAAAAGAATAGAAATTATATTATGCTGTTCTCAGACCTTAGAACAGTGATGGCAAATCTTTTACAGACCAAGTGCCCAAACTGCAGCCCCAAACCCACTTATATATCACAAAGTGTCCACACTGCAATTAAATCTCAATACTGAGGTTTTAGTTTAGACAAAACAACTCTTTTAGTATATGTGCTGCCAAAGCAAGCACATAGACAAAACAACTCTTTTTTTTTTTTTTTTTTTTTTTTAGGATTTTTTAAGATAGGGTCTCGCTTTATAGTTCAGGCTGGCCCTGAGCTCAGCCTCAAACTCACATCACAGCAATCCTCCTGCCCTTGCCTCCCGAGTGCTGGGATGACAGGCATGAGCCACCACGCCCGGCACGGTGGTATGTGGTACTGATTGCTACTGGGCGTGAGTCTCCACGCCCAGTATGGTATGTGGTTACCGGGGAATCGAACCCGGGCCCTTGCGCTTGCAAGACAGGCGCTGGAACCACTGAGCTAACTCCCCGGCCCGACAAAACAACTCTTATCCGGTGCTCAGCTGCTGGGGTGACTTGGCTCATGTGTCAACACAGAGGGCTTTGTGTGCCCATGGCACCATGTGTGCTATAGATTTTCCACCACTGGAAAGAAGTTAGAAACCAACAATAAAAAATTATGCAAACACATGAAAACCAAACAATACCTTCTTAGCTAAATCGTGGGTTGCAGGAGAAATCAAAGAAGAAATGATCCAGCTTCCAGAACTAAATAATGCCAGTACAAAATATTAGGAAGGAAGGGATAAAGGGTAAACAAAAGAAAAGAAATGTGCTATGTATGTGTACCAACTCCACATAAGAAATGAAAATGTTATGTACTGCTAACGTACAAATAAAAAGAAGATCAAGAATTAAACATATAATATGCATATACTAACTTTTTAGAAGGAAAATAAATTAAAGACATTTATAGCCAAATGGATGCTTCTGGAGGCCATACTTGTAAGGGAAATAAATAGGACACAGGTGTGTAAATACTGTATCATTTCTCTAGTATGAGAAACTGAAGGTGTAAATGAAGTACAGAATGTCTGATAGGTATTGTGAAATAGGAAGAAAATGTTCAAAGGGAAAAGGGAGCATGGAAAACCAAAGAAGGGAAAGAAAACCTTTGATAGTAGAAGGGAAAATAATAGAAGCAAAGTTTATGTATATAAGGGGTTGGGAGTAATAGAGGGGGGAGAGGAATGGGGACAGATGAGAATCAAGATACATCATGTACAGATACAAATTCTGAATGTTGAACATGATTATAATATATTCTGAAGATGAACCAATAGACTCAATAAAGGAAAATAAACATTATGTAATGCACATGTACTAATAAGCTAAAAGAAAACATTATTTTTCACAGTTGTAGAAGGCTGAAAGTTTGAGATCAAGGCTTCAATGGGTTCATTGTCTAGCTGCTTCAAAGACAGGGCCTTGTTCTGTTCTCACACGGCAGAAGGGGCTAACAAACTCCTTTTGCATCTGTTTCTGAAGAACCCTAATCCTATTTGTGAAACCAGAGCCTTCACCCCCTAACCCCTTCCCAAAGGACCTACCAGTTAATATTTCTCAATGGGGACACAGTTTTATTATATGTATTCCAGGGGAACAAGGATATGGACACTATAGCTCCTGAGTTGGCATGTTTTCTTTACTGTGTTTGTGGTTGGGTGGATTCCCATCTAGAATCAAATGATTTACATGTTTATCTAGTTCAAGAGACAAGACATACAACCTCCAAGAAAGTCCCGCAGTTGCACAGTGTAACAAATGCAAAGCAAGTACTCAGCTTTTATAGGAATGGTGTGGAAAATGGAAAAATAGTCAGCAAATAGTATAATAAGGCTAATTTCTGATATATGTGCTTGTTTTGAAAATGTACTGAAATATTTTTGTGACATTAAGATAAGGGCACCAAATAACCAAGTAGATAATATGTCTTAATTCTGAAGAAGTAGGGAAAAAATGATGTACCTAGTGACTAAGTCAGTAGCAGGGATCCTTAACCTTGTGAGATGGAATAGCATAATCAATGGGCCAAATGTTTCCAACTCCCATGTTAAGCCTGTTCTTTCCCCCTAATTTCATTGCCCCGACGTACTCTGATTCATGTGTTTTGTACCTGATGTGAAACCGCTCTTATCCACAAGTAGTGTAGACGGTAGGAAACGGACCAAAGTGTTAAACATCACTTATATCTTGGGAGCTTGTGAAGAGACACTGACCCAGCCTGATGAATGCATTTGACCTGTGTGTGCATGGGCGATTATGTAGTATTTGTCTCTCTGCATGTGGTTTATTTCACATAATGTCCTCTAGCACCATCCACACTGTTGCTAGTGACAGAATAGCCTTTTATGGTCAAAGCGTATTTGGTTATGTACGCGTACCACATCCATCAGTTGATGGACATCAGTGTTGATTCCATACCTTGGCCTTACCTAATAGTGCTGCCGTGAACATGAAAGTCCGGGATATCTCTTCAGCAAACTGGTTTCATTTCCTGTGGACGTATACCCATTAGTGGGATTGCTGAATCATATTATCGTTTTATATTGTAACTTGTTGCAGTACCTCTGTACTGTTTTTCCATAAAAACTATACTAATTCCTGTTCCTGCCAATGATATACAAATATTTCCTCTTCCCATGCCCTTGTAAATACTTTTATCTTTTTCATAACATCCATTTAATTTTTTTGGTTTTTGCACATGTTTGTAGTGCACAAAGTTTACATTTATTTTGAGGAGTAGGTGTGTGTACTTAACACAGCTTGTTTCTTTTTAATCTCTTTCCACCCACCTTCTCTAAATCCCCTTTGTCCGTTTTCATTCTTATTATTCTTAGCTCATGTTTATGACATATAGTGTTTACATTCATTGTGGGTATTCGGTATATAAACATGACAAACCCTAAGTTTTATTTTCTTTTCCCGCTCTCTTCCCCTTAGTCTCTGGACCCTTTCAATTTGCAAAAGTTTTATCTCTTTGTTTCTTTCTATCCATTCTTTATTTTGCTCTTAGTTTATACTTTGCCTTACTCAGATTAGAGATAACATGTGTTATTTGAACTTATGTGCTGATTTATTTCACTAAACATTCAATTTTCCCAATACACCCATTTTCTCATGAATATCTCAGATTTATAATTCTTTATGGCCAAGTCACATTCCATCTTGTATAGATATAGCATTTTCTCTAGCCATTTGTCTGTTAATGGATGTATGTACAGGCTGAATAGCAGCCATTTCAGTGGATTGATGTGATTTTAGTAGTGTTGAAAATCTTCAAGTATAACTGTTGGTCACATTATGGTCCTTTTTGAGAAATATCTCTTCAGGTTTTTTACCCATTTTTAGATGTGTTATTTGTTTTCCTGCTACTGAGTTGTATTTCTTACATATTTCAGATACTAACCTTTTAGTAGATGCATAGTTTAAAAAATTTTCTCCCTTTCTGTAGGTTATCTCTTCACACTGTTGATTGTTTCCTTTGCCGTGTAGAAATGTTTTAGTTGAATGCAGTCCTACTTGTCTGTTTTTACTTTTTTTTCCTATGCTTTTTAATTCTTATCCAAAAATATTGTCGCACAGACCAATGTCATGGGGCTTTCCCTCCTAATTTTTTCCTGTCGTTTCATAGTTTTAGATATTACATTTAAGCTTTTAATATAGTTTGGGTTGGCTTTTGCATGTGGTGGGAGGCAAGGCTTTTGTTTCAGCCTTCTGCATATGAATATCAAGTTTTCACTAAATTATTTTTCAGAGACTGCCCTTTGCCTGTTGTGTGTTATTAGCATCTCCATCGAATCTCAGTTGACTGTATTCATTTATTTGGGGGCTTGCTATTCTATTCCACTCATCAGCGTATCTCGTTCTATGTAGATCCGTGCTCTTTTGATCACTACAATTTGTAGTATATTTGAATCTGACTAGCGTGATGCTGTTAGCTTTGTTCTTTGTAAGTTCTGTGAAATAATATTGTATTTTGATCGGGCTTGCATTAAACCTGCATTTTGAGTGGTATGAGCATTTAAATAATATTAATTCTTCCACTCCTTGAACACAGGATATCTTCCCATTCATTTGCAACTTCCTAAGTCTTTTTATCAGTAGGTCTCACAACTATATTAAATCACTTTGTGCCTTGTCTTTTCATTTTACAGTGTTCTTTTGATGATCAAGTGTTTTAAGCTTGATAAAGTACAATTCATAAGATTTTTACTGTTTTATTGTAGTATCTAATATATCCTTGTCCAATTTGAGATAGCAAAGATTTTCTAAGTGCTCCTTTAGGAATTTTAGTTCTTAACTTTATGTCTATGACCCATTATTGGTTAATTTTTGCTAATGCCTTGAGATCGACATCTATTTCTTTTTCTTTTGAAATAATATATGTTTGCTGTACACAATGATCACATTCACCATGGGGAATTTGTATCTGGATACAATGTATATCTTAATTCTTTTTTTCCATTCCCTTCCCCTCTTTGCAACCCTTCTTCCTCTCACCTTTTACAAAAGCTTTGCTTCCATTTTTCTTTACATTCTCTCCTTTTTTTAAAAAAAAATTTAAATCTTTATTGGTACATTATGAATACACATCATCACTATATTCAACATTGAGAGTTTGTACCACAATATGACATGACTTGATTCTCAGTTTTCCCCTTTTCCCCCGCCCTGCAACCCTCACCCCCTATATACATAATATTAATATTCTCTCTTTTTTTTTTTTCAGGTTTTTTTTGACAGGGTCTCGCTTTGTAGTTCCGGCTGGCTCTGAGCTCAGCCTCCAACTCACATCACAGCAATCCTCCTGCCTCTGCCTCCCGAGTGCTGGGATTGCAGGTGTGAGCCACCACGCCCGGCACTGTGGTATGTGGTACTGATCGCTGCTGGGTGTCAGTCTCCACGCCCAGTATTGTATGTGGTTGCTGGGGAATTGAACCCAGGCCCTTGCGCTTGCAAGACAGGCACTGGAACCACTGAGCTAACTCCCCTGCCCGAATATTCTCTTTGTTTTAAAAGATTCTTTTTCCATTCCTTCTCTTCCCCTTCTTCCCATTTCCTGACATTTTCCCCATTTGAACAAGTTCTTCCTAATTCCCAATAGCTAGCTTTGAGTTTTGCTTCTTATGTACCCTTTGGGTTTCTCATAGAAGAAAAATCATATAACATTTAAAATTTGTGTCTGATTGATTTCATTTATGATGGTGCACTGGAGATGCATCCATGTATCAAGAAATGGTTCAAGTTTATTTTTCTTTATGGCTGAATAGTACTTCACTATATGTAAGTACCACATTTTCTTTATCCATTCATCTGTTGAAAGGCATATGGGCTGTTTCCAAGATTTAGCTACAATAATTTGTGCTGCTATAAATATAGGTGTAAATATGGCTGTGCATCTGTTACTGTGATTTGATGCTTGTAGCTCTTTCTGGAAGATACCTAGAAGGGGAATAGCTGAGTCAAACTGAACCTCTAGTTTTACTTTTTTGAGGAAATGCCAGACTGATTTCTATACAAGTTGTACCAATTAATATACCCACCAACAGTGCAGTGTAAATACATGATAAAAATATATGTGTTGAGAATATATGAAACTTTCAACAAATTATATTGATTCTTTTTTCCCTGCAAGCCTACCGGCATTTGATATTGGTTAATGTCTTGATAGTAGCCATTCTTTCTAGAGTGCAAAGTGTAATGCAGGTGATGTTGACCAAAAAGAGTCTATGTACTGTATGGACAACTATTATACTATTTTTATTAACATGTACTAAATTTTTTTTGAGGCAGGGTCTCACTTTTTATAGTTCAGGCTGGCCATGAGCTCAGCCTTGAACTCACAGCAGTCCTTCTGCCTCTGCCTTCCAAATGCTGGGATTACAGTCCTGAGCCACCATGCCCAGCACTGTGGTGTGTGGTACTGATTGCTGGTGGGCGTGAGTCTCCACACCTGGCTTTGTTATATGTGATTACTGGGATTGAACCTGGGCCCTTGAGCTTGCAAGGCAGGTGCCAGAACCACTGAGCTAAATTCCCGACCCTAATTTTGTATTTTAATGGGATCCAGTGTGTTTCAGAATCTGCATACAGTGAATAATGATCAAATTCAACCTCTCATTATTCACTCTTTCATGCTCCCTAATATTTGGTAATTACTACTCTACATGCAAGAGTATTTTTCTTAAGCTTCTAAATATCAGAGAGAACATGGGGTATTCAGTTTTCTCTTTCTGGCTTAATTTGCATAATTTGATGGCTTCTGTTTCTTTCTATTTTGCTGCAAATAGCAAGATTTCATTTTTTATGGCTGAATAATATTCTACTGTGAGATACACACATTTTCTTTATCCATCCATATCTTGATAGACACTGAGACTGATAATATATGTTCAGCCATTGTGAGTAGTGGTACTATGAACATGTGCCTACTTTCTCTTTTGTGTACTGATTTGATATTCTTTGAATATATACCCAGAAGTTGGATAGCTGGATCATGGGCAGATCTATTTCTACTTATTTTGGTGGAGCCTCTATACTGTTCTCCATATTAACTTTACTAATTTAAATTTTTACTAACAGTGCAAAAGAGTTCATTTTTTTCCTCTACATCTCCACCAGCCTTTGTTTTTGTTTGTTTATTTGAAATTAACTCTTTTTATTGGAATGATGTAATATCTCACTATAGTTTTGATTTGCACTTTCTTGATGGCTATCATTGGGCATTTTTCTTACGTAGTTTTGTGGTACAGATAGGTACATATCACATCATTTCTCTGGTATGAGAAAATAAAGATGTAAATGAGTCCTAGAATTGTATGTTATATATTGTGAAATAGAAAATGTTTTTTAATTTTTTTGAGCAGTATCTACTTAATTTTACTTAAATTTACTTTGTTTTGTTGTTGATATTGAAATCTTTGAACTCTATATACATTCTGAATATTAAGTATTTGTCAGAAATATAGTTTGTAAATATTTTTCATTTTGTGGGTTGTTTCTACCCTGTAATGATTATTTCCTTTGCTCTGTAGAAGAGCTTTGGGTTTGATGATTGAGTTATTCTAAATCCCTCTTGTTCCCATAACAAATTCTAGGATCAGTTTAACAGTTTTACAAAAAGAAAAAAATTCTGGGGTTTTGAAAGGAAATGTTTTTAATTTATAGGGCAATTTGACATCTCAAATCTATACACAGGATGTCTGAACACATCATCTGCACAGAGACAGTTTTCATTTTTGCTTTCCAGTTTTTGTCTTTTATTTTTTTTTTTTTTTGCTTGCCCAGTTTTTGGCAGGTTTATTGGAACATGGCTCACACATCATGCAATACTAATCTGAGAACTTTTAATCATCTCAAAAGGTAAACTCTGTACCCCTAGCAATCTTTCTACCTTTTTTCCTTCTTATAATGGTTAAATCACTAATAAAAATTGAATCAAAGAGAGCAGACATCCTTTCCTGAGGTTAGGGGTATGTAACTTGATCTTTTACTATGAAGTACTGTGATGCTGGATGTGGATTTTCTGTAAATGCTCTTCATCAGTTGAGAAAGTTGCCTTGTTTCTAGATTTTTGAGAGTTCAGGTTGTGATAAATGTTGGATTTCATCTCCCTGATTTTGTTTTTGCTCCCTCTCCATTTATTCTTTACACAACTGCCAAAATAATCCTAAAATATTAGTCAATTTAAATCAGATTTATGCTGAAAAACCTTGCAGTATTTCACTTGGAGAAAAATCTAAAATATCCTTTGGGGTCTTAGACTGGTCAACACCCCCAAATTTTCTCCTAGAACTGAGTTTCTATTGCTCTCCCCCAGCCACAGGTACTTACTTGCTATTCTTTCAACACACTGGACGTGATGCTGCCCCGGTGTATTTCCTCTATGTTTCCAGTAGCTTCCTTCCCTCATTTCCTTCAGGTCCTTTCTCCATGTTACATGTTCCCTATTCAGTGAGGTAATCCACAGGTACCCTGGAAAAATTTCAATCCTTCCTCAATACTTTTCTACCTATATTTTATTTTTCTTCATGGAGCTTGTCACTTTTTAATATGCTACATAATTTGCCTGTTTATCTTGTGTTATTTTTATTCCCCTACTTAGACTACGTTTTAAGTAGAGAATAATCTTCATAAGTTCTCGGATGTACATTGTTTAGAGTAAATCATATGGAATGTTGCATGTCAGATACTCAGAAGACAGATAACAGAAAGTGAAATTTATTATGCAGAGTGTGAATGGGAAACTGAAGAGAGGTCAGAACAGGCCTCTTTTTTTTTTTTTTTTCCGGGCCTCTTTTAGAAGATGTTAATTAAGCAAAGACCAGAGAAAAGTGCAGGAATTAGTCATCCAGGTATTTTGAAAGAACATTCTGGGCAAAGAACATAGTGAGTACAAAAGTGATAATGTCAGAGAGCCTGGCATGTTAAAATAGCAGGTGCCGAGTGAGCCAGGGAGGGCAGAGCAAGAGACGAACAAGAGCTGCAAGAAGTGAGATCAAACCATTTAGGGGTTGGGCTCCATTCTGTGTGCACGGGAGAAGCAGAAATTTCATGTGAACAAATACACTGTGAACAGAGAGGCAAGTCAGGAGGCTCTGGCAACAGTACAACATTCACATTGCTGCAGCGGTCTAAAGAACAACTCTTCAGTGACAAAGAATATAGTGGAAAAGCCCTCATGTTTGTGCTATGTTAATAAAGAGTTATAGTACAAACACATGTGTGCACACACATATCCACACAAATATGTTTGTGATAATTACATTCATCTTGGGGAATTGCTGAATATATGTCACGTTGGTCATTTTTACTCATCTTCCCCCATTCCCAGCCTTCCTATTTCCTTCCTTTCCCATCTCCATAGAGTCTACCTCCATCCTACCATTTCTTCTTTATTTTACTCTTTAGTTATATTTTGGGTTTCTCATATTAGAGAGGTTTTTGATATTTAAATTTCTGAGTCTGATTTAGTTTACTTAGTATTATGGTGTAAAGCGGGTGCAACATTCTTTGGAATACTTTTCTCTACCTCATCCCATTTATCTGTGAGGCTCCATCTTTGGTGATCTTGGACCTATAAGACCTTCTCTAGTGGCCATGTGCATGTAATTATGTCGTCTCTGTGCCCACAATACCTCCCAGAGAAGTAGGTCAAGTTGTGTTAAGACTGCATGTAACAATACACACTTTTCTCCTTGGCAGTAAACTCTTCTGAGTCACAGCCTGGTGCTCTCTGAGTGCTGGGCATGCTTGCTAGATTCATGCATACTCAAGGAGTAGGCCTAGGACAGAGTAGATATTGATGATTTTACTGAATAAAGTAACAAATACATTTTAACATCTGGAAGTGAAAACAGATATTCTCTTCATCTCTTCATCTCCAGATATAGGAGACTGTAGCATATCGAGTCTTTAGGGTTAGTCCTTTTGTGGTAGACATTCTGTATGCTGAATGACAATGCTTTCTGTCAAGGCTCTGTTCAGCCTTTGGGAGTAGGGATGGAAACTATTTTACAGATATCAGAAAATGAACTATTTGGAAGAAAAGCATAGATGTTGTCAGCCATTGGATACATGACAGAACTGAGGAGGAAAATCAAACTCACTTCTATTCCAGTCAGCTGAACTCAAGGTAGCTAACTGGCCAGTGCCTTTAATTTTAGCTCATTGTCTAAGCAGGTGAATGACAAATAACTTCACAGCTGATCAGAGCAGCAGTGATAAGTGTTATTCAGAGCAGGCTAATGAAAGCAAACGTTCTCAGGTGTGCATTAGCGAGAGCTCCAAGCTGGAAGGAAGAAACCAATTGTGTTCTCATCAACGCACACCCATCTTTTACTTTCAGTAGGAGGCTGAAACTAGACAAGTGTCCTTGAAGTTTTAATGAATCCATTGGATATTTACAGATTGTCTCATGTATTGGACAAAAGCACAATTCTCGAGCCAGCCAACCATTCTACCAGTCTGACCTTTATTTATTTAAGGTGGGAGGTGGGGTTCCTGAGTCAAAGAATCAGACGCAAGAGAGAGAGAGTTCACAGAGAAACCTGCTTCTTCTTTTGTATACTGAAAGTGTCCATGAGGGTTTAGTGAAGAAAAATGTGTTCCCTCTCGGTACGTATTATTTCTAAGATACTGCCTCTTATGAGTAATATCAAGGGGAAATTACTTTATGGCTTCCCAGTGGTCCTAGACAAGTGGAGGATAAGTCTACAACAAATAGATTATTAAGGAAGGATGCAAAGGTAGTGATTTCTGATTTGGAGCTAAACTGATTTATAATAACTTTACTGTCTGCTTTTCCTTCCATTTCCTGACTGTTCCACTTACGAACAGAGCAAAAAGGAAGAAGCAGACATTTGTAGGGGCAGAGTACTTCACAAGGGAGATTACGGCTGAGCTTCCCGCTGTTCTCTGACCCCCACCCCCGGCATACTGTACTCTCTGCCTCCCTTCCTTCTCTCCTTCCATCTTGCTGTGGCTTATAAGACCCCTTCAAGCTTTTACTGCAACAGGAGGAACCCTCATTGTACCCACAACAACCTTACACATAGGAAATGTTCACTCGAACAGAAGCATACGTAATTGCAGCGTCTTTCACATGACTAAGATTCCCAAGGAGCCAAGGAGACATTTGCCCTTGGGTGAACAGAAGATAGCTGACAGAAAGAACTCTGGCTTCCCCCACCCCCCAGTTCTGTGACTCTGAGAAAATCACTTCAACTCTGAGAAACACTCTATCTTGTCTCTGAAGCAGGGATGATAATAATCCTTGCAATAGATCCCTCACAGGGTCACTGTGGGGAGCAAATGGAGCAAATAGCATCCTTAGCTCCAGGCGCCCAGAATCCCTATGTTACATATGTTGGGGGCAGTGTGAGTGGGATGCAGATGTGAATCTGTCTTCCAAGTTGTAGCATACTGTGCATATCTCATGGGTTATTAGCAATGATCGCCAAATGATTACAATTACACATTGAACCTCCTCTGCCTTCCTAGACACATGAATATCTATAATTTGACAATAAATAATTATCCTCTGGTGTATCAGTCGCATCGACCAGAGAAGCAACGTTAGGCAGCAGTGGCCTGGGGATATCCTCTTGCCAAACTCTTGCTACCTGGTCCTGGACAGTGGCCTCGGGGTGGAGAGGGTGAGGAAGGAAGGGTCAGAGTGCGGGATGTCTCACAGACCTTCCTTTATTGCTTCTACAGGACATTTCCCCAATGGACTCCTTTGGTTGTTCTTAGAAGTGAGACATATTTTCCTTGGTCTGATGTACTGATATTTTATTAAGCAGGAATGCTGGACCCCAAAAAAGAATGAGCAGAGGTGCTTGTCTACTTGAGAAGACTGTGGGGGGAACGAATGGCACTGTAACATGACCAGCATCCCAGCTCATCAGAACTTCCGTAGAACGGCAGGGAGGGGGTTCAGTGTGAGCCAGGAGGTATAAATCCCAGAGAGAAATAGCTCCTTGGAGCTAGATTCTGAAGAACTGCATTTTTTGCTGTATAGGTATCATTTCTACATAAGAGACTATTTTCTAAGCCAAGAAAAGCTGAGCTTCAAGAATTTGAAAAAATTCAGAGAGGAAACCTTGAAACAGATTACTTAAACAGGCTAGTGCAAAGGAATAAGTGTGTAGACACGGCAGTCATACCCCTTACAATGAGAAACCTGTATGTGTTCTTTATACACATATGTAAGAGCATGGTGGTGGTGTGTTCTCTAAGAGCCATCACTTTCAACAAAGCTGTAGCATTTGGGCCGGGGAGTTAGCTCAGTGGTTCCAGCGCCTGTCTTGCAAGCGCAAGGACCCGGGTTCAATCCCCGGTAACCATATACCTATACTGGGTGTGGAGACTCACACCCGGCAGCAACCAGTACCGCATACCATAGTGCTGGGCATGGTGGCTCACGCCTGTCATCCCAGCACTCAGGAGGCAGAGGCAGGAGGATTGCTGTGATGTGAGTTGGAGGCTGAGCTCAGGGCCAGCCTGAACCACAAAAGTGAGACCCTGTCTCAAAAAACCTTAAAAAAAAAAAAAAAAAAGCTGTAGCATTTTCTGTGGGCAGAGTTACCTTTTGTGTCCCTCTGTTCATTATCAAGGTAAAGATATTTCTATATAGCTTTTCTTTTCAGTGCAATCTTTAAATTGCTTAACTCACATAGTAGCCTGCTGAGAAGAATTATTATATAATTAAGCTGTAGTCAGGAGTGAAGAATAGCTAAGAAAGTAACGTTTGACTAGATCAATTTTATTCGTTTTTTCTAAAGGTGATAAGGTAGGATTCACTAAGTAATCTAAAAACGTGAACCGTGAATATGTCTTTGAGACACTCTGTAGTTCATATAATCCATCTTTTGTGTTCAGAAAGACCGAAGTTTAGTGAGTCTAAACCGGCAAACCTCCCTGGTATTCTGAGTGAGAAGTGAGCCTTATGTTTAATGACGTTTAATTCAATTTGTCTCAGTTTCTATTCTCTTTTCTTTTTTAGGTTAACGATTCATGCTGAGTGCCCGATGCATTTGGAAGATTTTCCCATGGATGTGCATGCTTGCCCGCTCAAGTTTGGAAGCTGTGTGTATTTTCTCAGTTTTATTTGCTTGATCTTCTACCAGAGGAAATTAATTGCTCCTTAGGAGTTTCTAAAACTAAGGTCTTTATCTCTGGCTGGTACGGAAATGAGTAACAAGAACACAGTCAAGAAGTAAGAACTGACCAGGAAGAAGAGGCTTAACCTTTAAGTTTTCTTCCTAAGCTTTTAACAGAGTTTCATTTTTAAGCAGCAAATCTTATTTCATCATTTTCACCATTTTAGAACAATTTCTTTGTCATTAGATTAAAATATCAACATCTGTTTGCTGATTTGCCCAGAGGACAGAGGAAGCTAGACAGTACAGTAGCAGTGTCTGAAATACAGGTCACTCAGAGAGACTGTATTTATATTATTCCAAACTATCCACTCCTCCTGTGCCTTTATATACTTCTAATTCTCAACAGTAAATAGTGCACAGGAAGCCACTGAAGATTTGCTCATTTCTTAGAATATTGCCTTTACCAATAGGTGTAAGTTTTACAGAGAAGAGAGTAAATACATGATCTATTTTCAAATGAATTAGTAAAGCCAAAATTGAATTGAGTTTGAAAGCATTTCTGAATCCAAGAATTTCAGTGTAGGTTATGTAGAGAGTCATTGAGCAGTATACCAAAATACGTGTGGTCCTGTCTGTAGTTAACAAAATTTTCCTTTACATTTCAAAATAGTTAAAAGTACCCCAAATGGAGAAATTGTAGATATTTGAAGGGACAGGTGTACTTATTACCAGAGTTACTCTGATGTGATCATCACACATTGTATACACATGTTGAAATATACTATCCTTGATAAATATGTGAAATTATCATATACCAATTAAAATTTCAAAAAGTAGCTAGGTATAGTGGCACACACCTGAAATCTTAGCACTCTGAGAGGTAAAGGCAAGAGGATCACAAGTTCAAGTGCAGCTAGGGCAGCTTAATGACTTAAAGAGACCCTGAGTCAAAATTTAGCAGTGTGAAGGGTATAGCTCATTTCTAAAGGCCCTAGCTTCAGTCCTCAGTACTGGGGAAAAAAAACATTTCAAAAAGTGACAATTAAAAAGAAACTTTGATAACATAAAGAGGTTAGTGATATAGCTACCAAAGGAGTTTATGTCTCAGGGAATAGGAATAACCCAGAACAAAGACAGTGAGATGTAAAAGAATTGCATTTATTCAATAAACACTAGACTAGCTGGTGCCACGACCCCTGTGAGTAGGAGGAAAGCACTGCCAGGAGGAAGGGTCCAGAGGGCTGCAAATCACCTGGAATCTCAGGATATTAAAGGAGTTTGGTTTATATACTGAGGAGAAATGGAGAGTGATGAGGAAATTTGGGATAAAGAATGGCATTATCTGACTTCTGTTTTTAGAGAAAACTTCTAGGGTTTAAAAATCCCACAAGTAGGGAGAAGATAGAAGCAGAGTCCATTGAAGTGGTTACTGCAGTATTTCACATGAAATATATAGTGGAGAGCTGATAGGGATATGGAAATACTTCAGGCCACCACTGCTGACGGCTCCGCTCACAGTGGCAGTGGAAAAATGGAGATGCTGCATGGCTCGTGGGTTGATGTACAGCATTGTGACACTGGTGACTTGCATACTGTTTTCTGAAAGGACTTGATATGTATATCACTTCCACTCTAGGTAGAGTAGAGTTGTTTGTCAGTGGACACTGCTCCCATCATAGACAGCTAGGAACCCTAGAAGTGTAGATACAATAAGGATCAGAGATCTGAAAAGGGAGGCTGGGCATTTAATTCAGTGCTTCCGGTGCCTACCTGGCAAGCACAAGGTCCCGGGTTCGATCCCCTGTAAACACATACCACAATGCTGGGCATGGTGACTCATGCCCACCAGCAATCAGTACCACATACCACAGTGCTGGGCATGGTGGCTCATGTCTGTAATCTCAGCACTCGGAAGGCAGAGGCCGGAGGATTGCTTGTGAAGTCAAGGCTGAGCTCAGGACCACCTTGAACTACAAAAGGGAGACCCTGTCCCAAAATAGAAGAAAAAAAAAAAAAAAGATCTGAAAAGGGGCGAGGCTGTCAGATACACCTGTGATCTTTTCTAGTGTCTTCTTCCTTGATAACTTGCTAGTTCTGGCCCAGGTTCACAGCTTGGATTTCAGTGTGATGAGAGTGTGAGGACAAAAAAACAATATGGAGGGGCCGGGGAGTTAGCTCAGTGGTTCTGGTGCCTGTCTTGCAAGCACAAGGACCCAGGTTCAATCCCCGGTAACCACATACCATACTGGGCGTGGAGACTCACACCCAGCAGCAACCAGTACCACATACCACAGTGCTGGGCGTGGTGGCTCACGCCTGTCATCCCAGCACTCGGGAGGCAGAGGCAGGAGGATTGCTGTGATGTGAGTTGGAGGCTGAGCTCAGGGCCAGCCTGAACCACAAAGTGAGACCCTGTCTCAAAAAAAACCTAAAAACAAAACAAAACAAAACAACAACAACAAAAAACCCCAATATGGAAAATGCAGAGACATTCCAGCACCAAGTTGGATAAATGTAAAGAAAGCAGTGCTGATTTGAAGCTTACATGTGCGTATTGAAGTGGAGTAGTTAAGACATCCCAAGGGAGAGCACAGCTGCAGAATTCACTACTACATCAAATTCACTACTACATCAAATTCACTGTCATTTATTTGTATGTATTTTATTAATTGTCTTAGGTGTTTTAAACATTTCTGGCCTGTTAGTCTGGCCGTTAATCTGTATGAGTGATAATTAACTTTATAAGGACTTATGAAATAAATGAATCTAATGCTGGTAAACAGGGGAGGTGGGGTGGGAAAGGGAAAAGAAGAAAGATGTGTTATGTACATGTACCAGTTCTCCATAGGGAATGAAATTATTATGGACTAAGAAAGAGGAAAATTTTAATAAGTAAAAAAAATAAAGACATAGTAATTCAGATAAAGTACTGCTGATGGAACAAAATAAAAATATGTGTGTGTGTTTGTGTATCAGAGAGAGAGAGAGAGAGAGACAGAGAGGTAGGGAGACAGACAGACAGAGACAGAGAGAAAAATAAAGAGACAGAGAGACACAGAGAGACACACAGAGAGAAACAGACACAGAGATCATATACTAAAATGAGTCCCATATAGACTCCAGAGCTAAATGTGAAAGGGTAAAAGATTAAAGTGGAGCTTTTAAAATAAAACATAAAACAACAACTTTAGAATCTTAAAAGAGGTCTGTGTTTAAATGAGACATAGACTAGAACTAATTACAAAAATGAAAAAGAAAGATTAGAATACATTAAAATTAAGGAATTTTCCTTATCTAAAGAAAATGCGAGCCATGGGGTAGGATAAAATATTCCTATTGCCTCAATAGTAAAAGTGACAAAGTCTTGAATTGTCTTAGTTACATTTCTTTTTGCTGAGGCAAAATACCTCAAACCCTCAAGGGACAAAAGACTGACTTAACACACAGTTGGCTGTTTCCAAGGCAGGGTAGGCACCGCAGAAAAGAAACAGTTCATGGCAGGCAGAAGGCAGCAAAGCAGCAAAGTAGTGACCACAGCAGCCCCTTTCTGTCCTTTATATTCTTCCCAGGCTACAGGTCTGTAGGTGGGGAGCACTCACAGCCTGTAGGGCTTTCTCATTATTCACACCCAGAACTGTGCAAGCCAACTGGTGGACTAATTTTGTAACCACACAACCATAATCCCAACATCATGCCCTAAACCTGACCTCCTCTGAAAACCCCTATCTATGACCACATGAGGCTTTGGGGGTCACCACAACAAACTGCTACCCTAGAAAATAGAGCTTCCTAATTTATTTCTCTCCATTTTATCTGTTTTTTTCTAATATATCCCCCCACAATGACTTTAGCAGAGAAATAAAGTAAAATACAAACCATAGCATTTCAAGCTCACTAAAATAACCAAAATTAAAAAGACAAAATAGAGTATATATTATAAATTGTTTAGAATGTAGAATGTATCTGTGCCCTCATGACTTACTAATAAGCCTATAATTTACTATAAAGATTATGAAATTGTTTGGTGACATCTAATTGTGCTGCACATACACATATCAGATAACTTTGGTTCTCTAGTTCAAAGTATATTTTCAAACATAGGACTGTATTTGTGTTTATCAAAAAGTATATAATTATGTCTGTGGTAGAGTCACACTGAAAACTACCCTAATGTCTATCAGAAAGAATTAAAAGCCTGTGAAATGGGTACAAACTAAATAACATAGTACTCTATTATAGAACACTCAGCAACAGAAATTAGGTCATAGATATAATGCAGAACAAAAAAGCCGTGTGTGTGTGTGTGTGTGTGTGTGTGTGTGTGTGTGTGTGCGCGCGCGCGCACATACACAATGTGACTCACATTTTGTCATATATGAAAACAGGAAAAAGTATTCTCAGGTATTAGAAGTCTTTAGTAACTTATCTTTCATTGCTATTGGTAATATCCCCAAATTTCTGATGTATTGAACTACAGGATTCATAAGCAAAAAGTTAGAATTCCCAGAAACGTTATTTTTTTATCTGTAAGGTAGCTGCTTTCTCTTTATTGTTAGTATATATTTGTGGCATATAAATAGTTATATTCATCTTGGGGAGCTGGAATCACTGACCTGTCCCTTCTCTCTTTGCCTTCCCCAGATCTTCTCACATTTACAGAGTTTACCTTCCCGTTTCCTACCGTCTCTCTTATACTTTGTTTTTGGAATTTTTGGGGGGATTTCTAATATTAGAGAAACCACATAATATTTAACCTTCTGGGTCTGATTAATTTCACTTAGCATTATGGTCTTGAGATGCATCCATTTTCTTACATGTGACTGACACATCCTTCTTTATGGAAAGCAGTACTACACTGTGTATATATACCTCCTTTCCTTATCCATTTATCTGGTGATGGGTAATTAGGCCACTTTCATAAATTGGCTATTGTAGATTGTACTATTATAAGCATGAATGTGTCTGTACCATTCTTATATGATCTCTTTAAAACTTTTGGGAAGATTCCCAGAAGAGGTACAACTGTATCCAATGGAGTTTCTGGTTTTAGTTTCTGAAGACTCTCCATCCTGATTTCCATAGTGATTGTAGTAGTTTACATTTGCACCTATGACGCAGAAAGGCTCTTTTTCTGAAGAAAATTGCCAACATTTGTTCTTTTTTAATTCCTTGATACAACCATTCTTACTAGTGTTGTTGAGATTTTCACTTTTCGAATGGCCAGAAGTTCTGAATGCCTTTTCAAGTACATAGTGTCCCATTTGTCTTTTTTTTTTTTTTAGATAATCATTTGATTTGTCCATTGTTTGATTATCTTTTATTTTGGGTATCTATTTTTTTTTTTGTTTTTGAAATATAGTCTAGATATTAGTTCTCTGTCAGAGGAGTAGCTGACAAAACTTTTTTCCCCTATTCTGTAGGCTGTCTCTTCACTCTGTTGGGTGTTTCACCTGCTGTGCAGAAGCTTTGTAATCTGGTTTAATTCCATGTATTGATTCCTGGTGTTATTTTTTCTGCAATTTACGTTCTTTTCAGAAAGTCTTTGCTTCTGCCTGACTTCAGGTTTTCTTCTATTTTATCTTCTAACAGACTTATTATTAAATACTAGTCATACCACACTTGCAACATGTTTAATGGACTTCTGTCATTATTAACTCATCTGAGAGTATTTTTAGAAGACTGGTAGTCTAGAGAGGATACTTAGATACTAGAAAATGTCAGTAAATTTTATTGGATAATACTCAAATAATACTTGGAGCTGGTAGCAAATTAAATTTGATAGACTCACACATTGAAATTACCACTTTAAGGATTTATTTTACTCCACAAATTTTTCGTTTCTCAGAATAACACTCAGGGCTTGCGTGCAGGATAATTTAGACATACTTGTTTACGGTATATGTCTAATTTTATAGTATACTGTGCTTGGAGATCTATTTATATTTCAGTTTCATACAGCTACAAACACACTCTCCATGTTAAGCAAAATCAACCTATCAGATTTCTTTCTTTTTTTTTTTTTTTTGAGACAGGGTCTCGCTTTGTGGTTCAGGCTGGCCCTGAGCTCAGCCTCCAACTCACATCATAGCAATCCTTCTGCCTCTGCCTCCCGAGTGCTGGGATTACAGGCGTGAGCCACCACGCCTGGCACTGTGATATGTGGTACTGGTTGCTGCTGGGGTGAGTCTCCACGCCCAGTATTGTTATGTGGTTACCGGGGAATCGAACTCTGGCCCTTGCGCTTGCAAGACAGGCGCCGGAACCACTGAGCTAAATCCCCGGCCCAAACCTATCAGATTTCAAACTTAACTCTTACGTTATCTTCCTCTAATATCCGGAAATTCCACAACTTCTAACCCAGTGTCTCTGTGCTTCCTGCTCTTGTTTTGATTTGACATCAACAGATTCCTTCAGATATATATCTTTACATCTATTGGTAATTATGACATACATTAAACATTTTGTTTATTTCTAAACTACTGTCTCCAAGATTTGATATATAAAATATAAACATTGTTCAGAATATATAAAAAGATCTGGACTGGCTATGTAATTTATAGATAGTACTTTAAAGCCATAAGGCTGGATAAGATCACTATGGAAATGACTGTATTCAGAGAAGAGATCAGGAACTGTTTCTTCAGCCATGATAACATAAAGTAGCTAGGGAAAAGAGAATAATTCAATAATTCTGATGGATGGGGCAGGTGAACTTAAAGGTACATTATCCTGGGTGCTGAATAAAATATGTCAAGAAGTAAGTGATTTAACTTTTTAAATTTGTATTTGGATAATTAAAATTAACCTTAAAGTTTTTTGGTGAAGAAGCAGTTCTGGAATAACAGAGTAAGAACCCCTGAAAATCTGCTTCTGTATAAAAAGCACTAATGTGATTTCTGAAAACTGTCACAATGAACTTTGTCCAAACTCTGGAAATCAGCAAAAGCCTCTTAAGGATATGAGGAATGTCTCTCAGCACAGATTCTCAGCAAGATAAGAGAGACTAATTTCCATCCTCTTCATCTTTACTCTATCGAAGCTTTGACTGTTTTGCAGTGATTAAAGGCCAACCCAGTGGAAAGATGTAACAACTGAAAAGATGTGTACACTTAATCATGGGGTCCTGAAACATGCAAAGCAAAAGGTGACAATTCAACAATGATAAATGGAGAATTCAGTATTCCACTTTCCATAATTGATAGATCATTACAGAAATAGAGGACTTAAGTAACACTGTAAGACACCTAGGTCTAAGAGACTTCATTATATTTTCAAGTACACGTGGAACATTTTCTGTGCTAAACCATGTGTTAACCTCAGCTGTCTTCTGACCTTTGAAATTATAATGCAGGAATACTTGTTGAATGAATGACCAAATCAACTAATCAAGTAAATAATCAGCTTCTGACAATGTGAATTCAAAGAATGCTTTCTTATTTATGCTATAGTGGATGGATTTTTTTTTCTTCCTTCCAATTTTCCCAAGATCTACAGACCTCATACATAGTGAGGCTCCAGTAACAAAAGAAGACCTTTGGCAAAAACAACTGAATGCATCGTGTATTATTAATTTTTTTAGAGGCAGGTCTTTCTATGTAGTCCAGACTGGCCTTGAACTCACAGCACTCTTTCTGCTCAGCCTCCCCGTGCTAGAATCACAGGTATGCTCTGTCACAGCCAGCCAGCACAATGTGTATTAATCACTTGCCCATGGCTGGTACTCCCAATTTAAAGGAGAGTTTTATTTTGGCTCACAGTGTGAGGGCAGTTCAATCTGTAGCTGGCTGGATCTGATGCAGAAATGGCATGGTGGAGGATTTGACAGTGGAAGAAAAGCTGTTCACCTGAGCAGCAGGAAGTGGAGAAAGAAAGCAGAAGCCAAGAGAAAAACACATCCTTCTGGCTCATGCTGCCAGTGGCCCCTTCAGCCTCCCTCCTCCTCCTCCTTTTCCTCCTCTGGGCAGCTGAACTGCTATAGGGCTGCAGTGATCCAGTCTTTGTCTAAACATGGGATATTTGGGACATCAAAACCAAGAAACAAGGAGATGTCTATGCCGTCCTAGACAATATGAAATATATTGAGAACCTTTTTTTTTCGGAGCATATAAAAGTTCTAATTATCCCTCAGAAATTCTTTCTGGGGGTATTCCATCACCCCATACCCTACCCTGGCTCCTCTCCCAAAGTATATTAGTTAGAACTGAAGAGAAGGAGGACAACCCTATTGGAGGAAAGCTGAGGCGCTAAAGGAGCTCTTAGGGCCATGGAGAAAGGAGAGAAGAAAAAGAAAGCATAAAGTAAAAGAATTTTGCCCCTTCGAGGGTAAGTGAATTCTGTCATTACCCATGGACTTGGAAAAGATACAATCAGGACACTCACTTAAAGTTCCTTCTTTTTGATTTTAGCTACCATGAAAATCTACCAGGCATCATCTGTCCCAACTCTGAAATTTCTTGTTTCACTTAGTTCAATTCATTGCCTACTGCTAGGTAGTGAGCCCTAAGAGTTGCTTGTACAGCATGTCGGCCTGCTCTTGTAGGTGTTGTCTTGGCTTCATTTGCACCCTATCCTACCAGTCATGAATACCGTGGCAGGGGTGATCTCTCTCAGGCAGCTCCTTGTGCTCAGACTTGCACTCTGTTATGCTTTATTTCCTTCAACAGATTGTGTGCTCCCTGGTGAGGGGTATGGTGCCTCATTACCATTTGTTTGCCAGCACAAGGTCAGGATTTAAGGAAACTTTAGATCAAGTATCTTGAGATTTGTTTTCTCTAGTTTATTTTATAGAGGTCAGGAGGGCAAACCCAAAGTCTTTAGCACTCTAAGCACGTCCTCTTCCACTGAACTACACTCAGGTCCTCAGTGTATTTTTAACAATTCTCTTTCTTCTCTTCTTTCATTAGTTCATACTTTTTCTGCTTTGATTTCCATGTTATAGAGAGAATATTTTTCCCACAAATCACTTTGTTCCCATACATTATGGTTAAGGACATTAAAATTTGAGGGCATAAAGCAACGTGGCATTCTAAGTCTAGTGCAGTTTTAAGGCATTGTTAATTGCACAATGTATTTTCACATCTACATAGAAGCTCTTAAGATTGTTAGGGGGAACATTCAGGGTGTCTATTCAGGGTACTCAGCTTACCTTCAGAAATTCTATAAGAAACTTTTTTTTCCCCTTAGAGATAAAGAAAAATTCTTTGATCCTGTATCTTTTACCTGAACAAACCTGTTCTAGTTTTTACATTGTCAGAACTCTCAGGTAGATTAGGTGGAACACTGCATTGCCCTTTAAACAGAGAACATTGCAAGCACTTTGTAGCAAAGGTAGGAAGCATATCTCCGTGATTTCCTGCTTCGGAGTGAGGGGATCCCAAGCGTATATACTAAAGATTGAAAGTATGGAGAGGAGGGCTGGAGGACAAGTGTCTTGTGAAATCACATTTCACTGATAGAGCTGTGACATTCTTCACATGCTAGCAAAATAAATTTCAGGTAGGAAAGTGAGAAGATTTCTGAGAAAGATTCTCTTTCTTTTGAGTGATAGTACTTCAACTCTGTTTGGAAGTCCGAGATGAGCCATAGTCAGGGAAGATGCTTTATTTCCATGGGTGACTCAGAAAAGCTTGTAGCCATCTGTAAGAGGAAGTCTCTTGATCAGAGATTGTAAATCGGGTCTGTAGATGCAATATGCTCTATTTATACACTGTTAATCACTTCTTCAGTTATCTGCCAGGATGTGAAATTTTGGACATGTCACCTAAGACTCCAGATTTGTTTATTATTTTATGATATCAGAGGATCTGCAACACTTGCCTCAAATTTCCCATGACCACAGTTAGCTGAGTCTAATTAGTGGCTGTTCCTTGTAGACTGGTACACACATACGCTCTGTCATTTACTTTCCACCACGAGAAAAGAGCTCCAATATCATTTGCTGTGGATCAGTTCATTTGCACTCTTACCTTACTTACAGTTAAGGGCTACCAGCACAATTAAAAGGAATGTTAGATAGTTCTTAGAACTGTATCTATCATTTAAGAGAAAAACTAAAAGACTGAGATGCTTGTGTTTCATAACAGATGGGAAAGTTTGCATTTCCTTAGATGAAAAATATTTCAACATATTTACTGTATATATAAGGTATGTTTTTGTTGAAAAACAGAACTTTAGATATTAGAAATATGGAACCATCACAGGAGACATAACTGGTCTACATTAGTTCCCCTTATCTGGTAGGAATGTGTTCCAAGACAGAAATGCTTGTCTGAGTCTGAAAATAGTACCAAACACCAGGTAGACAGTGTCTTTTCCTGTGCATATGCATCTGTGATAGAATTTTATTTACTAACAACAATAACTAAAATTAAGCTAGAAGAATCCTTACAGCATACTGTATAGGAGTCATGTAAGTGTCATCTGTCATGCTGACTCTCTCTCAATATCTCTTCTCGTCCTGCGCTCACTCTTGGGATGGTGTGAGCCGATGTGGAGCCTGTGTAATGAGATGACATCACGTGAGGCATGTCAGCATCACGATATGGCGTTAGATACTTAGCGTGGTTATTTGAACGTAAGCGACACGGTCACAGCGGCCATCTGACAGCTGAGATGGCTGCTAAGTGCCTCATGTGCAAGTAGCGTGTGCAGTGAGGGTCTGCCAGACAGAGTGATGAGGTCTGTGCCAAGTAGGAGGACAAGAGCAGCGTGATTTCTCTGGAACTTGCCATCAACATTTTGGGGCCATTCTGAGCACACATAATGAAAATCTTAGAAAACAAAAGCGCAAATGAAAGGCCAGGACTGCAGAGACAAGATGTTTGTGCACTGAAAGCTCAGAGGGTTTTCTTTCCGAATGCATAGGTGAAGTGCTGCTGCTGGAAAAGGCGCTGGGCCTTCAGTAATAGACCTTCCAAGTATCAAAATATTATCTAGAGGCCAATTTATAAACTATCTGACAATCACAGCATACATGATATGGCTGGGATCATATATAGGCCGAGTTCTGTGGAAAAGTTTGTTTTTTGTGAATTTTCTTTCGCAGTTTATGAGAACATAGAATAAACAGTAGAGGATTATACATTTCTTCCATGGTAAGGAGAATTTTTATATGAATGGAGAACTTTGGGGGAGTCATGCTGCTCATTTTAAGCAAATCAGAAATTGGCTTTCATAGCTGTATTGAAAAAAGTCCTAAACAGTATGCTGTAACCACATTATGAGTCACACACTAGTAAGCATTGATGTTAAATTTATAAGATTATATCTAATGCCAGATTTATTATAAATGTGCTCCCAGCATTACAGGATTTTGCAGGGACCAATATTTCACATTTATTGATTGACAGATTCAACAGAAGTTATTTTATTTTGGCCAAAATGTTTAAACGGAGCACACTATGGACATAATTGTTACCGCGAACTGGAGACACTCCTCATCAACTTGAACAACAAACAGCTCAAAGCTTTGAGGAAAGGGATCAACAGCGCGGGGACCAGTGTCCCCTTATAACTGCAGATGCTCACATCAGGGCAAGTTATTCACCCTAAATATGAAACCACTGTACAAAGTGTCAGTTGTGACTGAAAAGAAGCAAACACATTCCTCTAAGAAACGGACTAAAACTAAATAACTGCCCTTCTTTTCCCCAGCATTTCCCCAGCCACATTCTTGTTAATCCTTATAGCATTCTGAACTTCACATTGGGATTCCAAATATAAGATCTGAGGTCAACACCATGGTGCAAAAGAAAATTGTCAGGTTTCTGATTTGCACATCAGAGTGGTAATAAATAAGTTGTGAAGGAAAATTATGATCATTAATTATTGCTGTTGTTAATTTAGATATTTCATTCTTTAATTTAGATTGTCACTAGTCTGAATTTTTTGCTTTATCTTATATGCTGATCCTACAATTAATTATAGGGAGTTTTATTACTTCTTTGCTGGTTTACTTTCATTGCAATAGCCTGATTCACCCTTGAAGGTAGAATCTGGCCCCTGTAGGCATTCAACCTTGGGCTCTCTTCACGACTTAACATTTTAGTCACTCCTCGCTCCCTGTGCAATCGAGCCTTCAAGAGGAGGAAAGATTGTTGATAGTGAATTATTGGAGGAAGATACTACTTATGAATAATTTGCACATGTGTGATATATAGAAAAGGAATGATTAAATGAATGTTTTTGAAATGGATGGGTGGATTTCAGTTAAAGATAGGAGATGTACCTGGAACTTTTCAGGGGAAAAAGTTATGTTCAAATCTCATGTGAGCTGAATATCATGGATCATCATTTTCCTTTCCCTTCAAATTCTCTTTACTGACCTTTCTCTATCTAGATGCCTACACAACAGCTGAAGTGGTTTATTCTTGGACTCTTGGGAAGAATAAGTCTGTGGAAGTGGCACAGGATGGCTCCCGCCTGAATCAGTATGACCTGCTGGGCCATGTTGTTGGGACAGAGATAATACGCTCTAGCACAGGTATTTACTGATTTTATTCAACAAATGTTTGTGCAAACTGTACCACATGCCATTAACCGTTCTCAGTGCTTATAGTGTATTTGACCTTGGAAAGAATGTTGTGACAGAGGTTCTGCTCGAATGAGGAAACTGGGACATGTAGATGTTGTGATTTTCCCCATGCCACAGTTATGGAATGACAGAGCCAAAATTGGATCTCAGATAGATTGGCTCTTAAGTCCATCTCGAGCACCATGACTGCTGCCTCTTGGGGAATCGGGCAGAATATCAAAGTCGAAGAGAAAACAAGGATGATGTGGTGATGGGAGATCAGAGTTTTGATCCTAAATATTTCATGAAGACATTTGCTTAACTCAGCCAATGCCAAGGTAGTAAGTTAATAATCCCATTTGAGGTTCAGCACACAGCTGGGGAGTAGCTATATTATTTTCTGCAGTGGATCACCTACTTCGGAAAAACATTGTTTGGTAAAACCTGCCAGGTCTTCCCAACAGATACAAACAAATGGAGTTACATACTCTTTACATAACCTTAAATTTTGTTTTCTTGTAACTGACCAGTTATAGGAGCCCAAAGAAGGTGGTACGCTGAAAACCTAACTCTATGTTTAGAGTATTTGGCCGAATGCAGTGTATTCTGAGGTACACATATTGCATAATAGTTTTATTGTATGAGGATGGGAGTTTTCAGCATAATTTTTCAAGCAGCACTTGCCTCAGCATGTATGAATACATATATGAAGTAGGTACTCATATCCTTTTGTTTCATGATCTAGACATGTGCTGTTATTTCAAGATGTCATCAGATTTTGATAAATTAACTGATAATTGAATATTTTGTTTTTCAAGAATATTCTTTTCATTTTTACATAAATATGTTTTAGATAAATGGAACTATATAACTGATACTGTTTTATACATGGCTTTTTAAAATGTTGGTGTCATTAGATTACAAGACCCAAATAAATGGAACATCAAATTTAGTAACAATGTGTTAAGAATCAGAATACACATTCATTATTACCCATTTTTATTACATTAATTAAAAAACAGTAAAATGTGTCCCTCTAAGCTCTGAAAATTCTTGACAATGGTACATGTGTTGTCATCAGTGGAAATTATAGCATTTAATTGTGAAATCTAATAAAATATCTTCACTTTAATGCCCTCATATATGAATCATAATTTAGCCAATTATGTACTCCTATGTTTTGGTTAATGCTATAAATAAAACTGGAAACTCTCCTTATTTATGTAACATTTTGTTCCAGGGAAATTCTCTATGTAGTGTACAAAGGGAATATTGAGATTGCTATTTCAGTGAGTAGACATATTTTTGAAATTTTAATACATATTGACAAGCTGCTATTCTGAAAGGTTAAAGAATTCATATTCCCATTATCAGTACATGAGCATGCCAGTTTCCCCTGACCCTGGGCAACATGGGTATTATGGATTGAATTATGTCTCCCTAAAAGCCATGTTGAATTTCTGACCCCAATACCTCAGAATGCGATGTTATTTAGAAATAGTGTCACAGCAAATATAATTAGTTAAGATGGCGTCCCATGGTGGTAAGGTAGCCCCTAATCTAACATGACTGTTGTCTAATGAAAAAGGGAAAATTGGAAGCACGTGTGTGTGCACACACAGGCTCTCCTGCTGCTCCCTCAGTTTCAGACTTCTAGCCTCCAGGACTGTCAGATAACAAGTTGGGTTTGTTGAAATCCACCGCGTCTGTGGGCTTTGTTGTGGAAGTCCAAGCAGATGAGTGAAGCAGGACACTGTTTTTCATTTTCTTGAGGATAATCAGTGTAACATGTGAGCATGGTAATAGAATTAATGAGGACAAATTTTTAAGTGTGTAACACATAAAAAGAACTGCCCTGCAGACGTGTGATAACTCATTTAAAACTTTGACAACACTTTACATATGTGGAAATCATGACTCAGGTACATGAAGTGATTTACCACTTAAGTTTTAATTCTGGTGGGTCCTTCCATAATTACAATGAACCTGTGCTATTAGTTCCTAACTCTTCACCTTTGGACATGAAACACAGACTTTCTCCTCTGAGGTGTATGCATGCGTAGCTCACCTCTCTTGCACCCTACTTTCCCTCTCTTCTTCCAGATTCACTCTAAACTGTGATAGCAGGCTGTAATAGTCATCTATATTTCCTGTGCTGTCAGCCCTTCCATGGTCATCTCTTTCTTGCTTGCTATGGCTACCAGCTAAGGCTTATTTTGCCACTGTCCAAACAGATTAAAACACACGTTTGGTTTTTGAGATAAACACGATCACGACCCTGCAATGAAATCCATGTTCTAATCTCAGAATTGATAAACATGTTAGTACGTGGCAGAAGGGGTTAAGGTTACAAATGGAGTTAGACTTCCTTGTCTGCCCATTTCAGTGTAATTTGTCCTGAATCATAAGGACAAACCTAACACAATCACAGAGTCTTTGGAAAGGAGAAGCAGGAAGACCAGAGTCAGAAAGCAGATGATTAGAAGATGCTTAGCTGCTGTCTCCAAAGATGAAAACTGGGGCCACTAGCTCAGAGATGCACATAGCCTCTTCCCTGGAACCATCTAAAAAGAATGCATATACATGTATCAAACAGCATGTCTCCCATTGACACATGGTTTTCATGTTTATGTATTTTTTAATTAAAAATCTTGATTTTAACACTTGTCCCATTTTAAAATTCTGACCTACAGAAATATAAGAAATAAATTTGTTAAAGTATCCATAGGAAATGATGCAGTCCTATACCTATATTTAAACCTTTAATATTTTCTCCATAGGTTGATTTTAAAAGTTGACAATGATCAAAGAGTGTATCTATTGGTACAGTGTGTAAACACCACCCTTTTGGGGGATTATGTTTCTTGTGTAGGGACTAAGCATTCATTGAAATTGCCCTAGATTCCATTCTCTTTTGTTTGTCAAACTATTGTATTAATTTCTGGGAAGATACTTCAGAATGCACGTTCTTATTTATCCATTATTCCCAGAAATTTTCACTTGTTAGCAAAATAGTTTTATTATTATTATCATTGTGTATATAATCTCTAGATGTGTAGCCAAAGTAAAAATGACAAAACTGAAACAAAGACAAATGTGGAGAGAGATCAGATAGGTGGAACTTAAAAAAAATAAAGAAGGAAGGTATAGAGGAAGCAAGGGTGGGGGGACCAGACATAAGTTTAAGACAATATATTCACTTACTCTGTATAGTGAGTTAATTTACCAAGTCATTTAAAACTCCTCTTTTGTGTTTCATAGCCTTAGAAACTAGCTAAGTTGAGAACGTGTTTTCCATTGTAATCTCAAATATTTCACACCGAGCCCAGATGAAACTTAACAGGCTGGCGCTGGAGTGCAAAGGGAGTGCAAAGGGAGGGAGAATCCCGAGTCACTTCAAGGGTTGTGCTTCATAAGCAGAAACACAGAGCGAGGCTGCCAGACAGGCAGGAGGGGAGACTGCAGTGCGCTTCAGGAAAACATACAGTTCTGGGAAGAGTCAGGTTGCTAAATTGTTCTATGTTTCTGACCTATACACAATAACTACTGCGTGACTACATACCCATTATCTATTGTTTATATTGTACCTTCAGATACTTCACACGTAACACAGATGGTACTTAATAAGTTTAATAAAATGGTTCACAAGGATGGAAATAGGGTGAGAGAAGTTGGAAAGACATTTCAGTGTGATTCAAGCTTCTGTTCTCACATTGGCAGAGATGAAATTTAGAGAGATACACAGTATCTTAGTTGCATTTTTTTTCAAAGAACCTATTCAGTCAATTGACATAATGGATTAATTTTCTAGACTTTCTAAAAGTCCAACTGTAATTTTTCACCATAGAAACTAGGCTGTGAATGCCTATGAATATGCAAAGTGGCTATTCACTGTCCTCTTGACTATTTCCTCTTGGACACAGACAATCTCCAATAAAATGGTAAGAACAGAGGAAATCTCTCCAGCCAGGTGAAAAGCTTTAGTTCTCAATAAGGAGAATTTTCTTTGCTTCTTTGAAACAGAGACAGCAAGGCTGAGAGAAAGGAGAGAAAGAAAAAGACGGAAGAAAAATATATTCAGTCATTCAAAACAAATGATTCACTTCATAAGCATTTAAAAAGTAGCTATGCTTTGCCTTTGAGATTTACATAACCGCTTTATAAATAAGATTTAATAGATTTTATATATTAACTATTTCACATGATCAAAGATAGAATTAATAATTGGGGTTCAGGATTATGCCACTATGATGGGGAAGAAGTTGCCCAAGCTAATGAAAGTCCAGCGTGCAGGAAAAGTAGTCCTCAGTTCTGAAGTGGAGAGAAGGAGAAAAGGAAAAGGAGAGAAAGGGGAGTGGAGATGAGAAGAAGAGATGCAGAAAGACTGGAGGAAAAGCAGAAAAAAGAAAGAAAGAAAGAGAAGAGAAGAGGAGCTACAAAGTTGAACTGAGAAAGACATTATGCATTTTATACGAGATCCTTGCTAAATTACAAATTAGCCTGTGTGTATTTCTCATGACCACATAAACAAGATGTGAACACACAGAGCATGAATTCTATATTAAGCCTTGAGTGGCCAGATGGTGTTTCTTAGGCTTAGGGATAAGGGAGTGAGTGGGTGGGGTGACAGTGGGAAATCGCCTTGCTTGGGAATTCTGCCCAAACCAAATGTGGGTGGAGGGAAGAGAGGTGAAAAATGTGAGCTGATCAGTTTTCCAGCAGTTGGATATCATATCTTTGGAGACTATTTGAGGAAGTGTGGGTTTTATTCTCCAAGAGTTGATAAACCATTAGAAAGTCTTCAACATAAGAGACAGGATCTGAATTAAGGTTTAACTGGATCATTTGGGGTGCTGGACTAAGAATGCATTGAAGAGGTGGCAGGGGCAGATACAAGAAAAGTCAGAAGAGAGCTGTAGCTAGGTTCTAGGAGAGAGGGAGTGCTGATGACAGCTTAGGCCAGTGGGACTGATTCGAAGCTGCTCAGAAGTGATCAAAATTACAGATGCATTTTGAGAAAAAGGAACAGGAAGAGTTTACTGATTGATTGTGTGTGTGTATGCAAGTACATATATGTGTGTGCTCATGCATGCCCAAGGGAGAGCATGAATAATGATGTTAATGAAGTCAAAGATTTTGATTTTGCCCTAAGTACTTGCGAGCTACTATTTTTCAAGATAGGACAGTCTATTAGCAGAACCAGCGTGGAGGAGGATAGAGGTAGGGAGAGTAAAAGCCAAGATTTAGACATGTTACAGCAAGATGCCTGTTAGATCCCACAGCAGGGATGTCCAAGAGTAGTCAAATGTATATATATATGTGTTGGTGTGTGTCGGTGTGTGCACACAGGATGAAGACATGTGGGTGTAGGGGACTCCAAGGCTCCTTTAGCAAGGATTCACACACTGGGAATCTTAACCAACAGAAATTCATGGTCTCAGAGATCTGGAGGCTCAAAATTTAGAAGTCAAGGTGTTGGCAGGGTTATTTCTTTCTGGAACCTCCAAAGAGTGTCTGCCCCTGCCTCCTTCTAGACTCTGCTGAGGGCTTGCAATCCACAATGCTTGTTGGCTTGTGATCTGTCACTCTAGCTTCTGCTGCTGCTGTTCATGATGTTTGTCCTCTGACACTCCTTGTGAAAACATCGGTCATATTGAATTAAGTTCCACTTCACTCCAGATGACCACATAATACGTGCTGTGGTACCTTGGTTCACAAAGTTGATTCTTTCCATGATTCTGGGAAAGATGGCCATAGTCGTATTCATCACTCAGATGTGGAGCTGACCAATGGAAGCAAAATTTTTCTAGATGCTTATGTTTGCAAACTGAATTTTTTGCCTTCTGAGCCAAGGTATTACTGTAGTTATATCTATAATAATCCTCTTTTCAAACCAGATCACATTCCATAGTCCTGTGGGTTAAGAATTTGCTATATGTTTCTAGACACATTCAACCCCAAACAAGTAGAAAGTCAAGGCAAAAGATACACACAGTAGTCATCATAATCCAACATATTAAAGATCCAAGTTGAAGATAAAATTCAAGGTAGTAGTTGAGTGTAAACCTTCAGTCTGGATGCCATCCAACATTTAGAAATGAAAAGGAACCAGAAAACATGCCTGAGGAGTAGTGTCCAGTGAAGTGGAATGTAGGCAAAAAGAGAATTGGTTTCTAGAAGTTTCCCTAAAGAGGGTGACTCCAAGAGAATGGAGAAGTGAACTCTGCAAATGGTGCAAACAAGTCTAGACAACAGAGAAGTGACTTTTGGATTTAATAGAGTATGAGTTAGTTTGACAGGGCTGTTGTTTGGCACACAATAAGCATTTATTCTTATTTGAGAAGTGTGGTAATGTGGACCGGCTTACATTCTGCTATTGAGAACATTTTGTTTTAACAAAATTACTACTTTAGAACAGCAGATGGGTAATGGGTAATGTGCGTATACTGGCGACTTGGGCGCATGGAGCGTGAGCTTGGGCTCCACTGCTTACTGCTGGGTAACCTTCTGCCACGTGCTCAGTTCTCCTCACCTCAGTTTCTTAGCCTATAAGATGAGAATAGCAATAGTACCTTCTTCATGAGACTGTCACGAAAAATAAATATTTTAATAAAGTTTAAGCGCTACATGCATGTCCATCTCATAGCAAGTCCTCTAGCAGAGACTGCTGTTTCTAATTATTATTTAAAGATAAAATTTATTTGAGTGAACTTGTGTCAGAATTGTTCTGAGAAAGCTGTGTTTGTACTGTTAGCAAAATTTTCATGCCCAAAGTGCACTATTCCATGATTATTAAAGAGCTCTAGTTATAAGAGCTTGGGAGATTCCAGGGTGTCTCATGTTGAATGTGAGATTCAGGAGTCTCATGTACTGAAATCAGGCTAAACTCACTTTAGTGAGATTTTATGACTTACATACTGACAAATTTTACTCTCTCTCTCTCCAGGAGAATATGTCGTCATGACAACCCACTTTCATCTCAAGCGAAAAATTGGCTACTTTGTGATCCAGACCTATTTGCCGTGTATCATGACTGTCATTCTGTCACAGGTGTCTTTCTGGCTCAACAGAGAGTCTGTGCCTGCACGCACAGTCTTTGGTAAGTGCTGTTTTATGAAGAATGGAGAAGAGACATTTGTGAGGTACAGGAGCAGTGTCAGACCTAGCAGTAGTGATGGAAGCATCAGATTTGGATATTGTGGGCATCTGAACTCTTTTTTCTTAAAATTTTCTTTTTCTCATTATGTGTGTTTGCCATACAGAATCATTACATCCATCTTGGGGCATCGGTACATGTGCAGCTCCCTGCCCATTTCCCCCCAGGACCCCTTCTTGGCTCTATAACGTCACCTTCCCTATGTCCTAACGTCCCTCTTTTTTATTGTTCTTTAAACTGTTTATATTTTGGATTTCTCATATAGGAGCAATATATGATATTTAGCCTTCTGAGTATGATTTATTTCACTTAACATCATAGTCTCCAAATGCATCAATTTTCCTACAAATGACTGAAAGTTACCCTTCTTTGTGGCTCAGTAGTATTCCACTGTGCACATCATCCTTTTTTCTTTCTCCACTCATCTATCCATAGGCATGTAAACCATTTCCAACATGTAACTATTATAAGTTATGCTACTGTAAACATAGATATGCGTGTATCACCGTACCATGATGACTTTCACTCTTTCAGGAAGATAATCAAGAGCAGTAGCGTTGGGTCACATGTAATTTCTATTTATAGTTTTCCGAGGAAGCTCTGTAGTGATTTCCATAGTGGCTGGCCCAGTTGACATCCCCGCCAACAATGTATAAGTCATCCTCTTCCCCCACATGCTCACCAACTTTTGTTAATTTTTGAGTCCTTGATGTCAGTCATTCTTACTGGACTAAAAGGGAACCTCAGTGTTTTGATTGTAGGCAACTGGATTCTTAGGCAGGCAGTGGGAAGAAGAGAAGAATGTTGAAATAGTAAAATCACTGAAACACTTCCTGTCTGTCGGGCTTGCCTCTAGGAGTTAGGAGGGAACGGAACCACCAGTGAGAAAGAGAGGAAGTTTGTGTACAGATTGGAGAAGGTAAAGGGTGGGAAACCAAAGGGACAACAGAGACATGACCTGAGGCTTTTATAAAAAATTCTTTTTTTTGTATGAGCATCTGACTTTGGTACTTTTGAAAGTATGAGTTAGCAGCTATTTACTAAAGTCTGCACATGGTTTGAAGGGTTCTTTGAACCTACAACCAGAGCAGCTTCTTAAATGTGAATTTACTGATGTCTAGGAAGAGGTTTGCATACCATTAGCACTTTGTCCTCAGAAACTTAAAACATATGAAACATTTTTCTACCTTTTTTTCTCACTGCCTGATTTTAGGAGACAAATATTAATTAATTCTACTAGTATACTAAGCTGCCTCCTGGTAATGGAGGCTGTGAAGCATAGACTTGGGTATGCTGAGTACCCACGCAGAAAACATTTCTACCAATATCTCAAAGCTGTACCTTTGTCATCAATTAAATAAATAGAATATGATGTTTTGGAAAGAAATGATACTTTAGGTCAGGTCCAAGAGGAGACAGCAGTGGAGTGAGAATAAGAATAACTAGAAAATCAGGGGAAAAACCAACCAGAAGAGTGTGACTTCACAGAAGTCAAGTCAGGAAAGGGCCGAAGAAGCAGGGGATAATGGTCTGGGTTGAATCCTAGTGCGAGTTCGCACAGGATGCAGACCGAAACTGTATGTCTGTGGGGTGCTGTAAATGTTAGTGATCTTGAAAAGAACAGTTCTAGCGAAGTGCAAGGAGCAGAAGCTCAATGGGAGTGAGCTAATGGTGTCAGTTTTCAGAGATACAACAAGGCGGAATCCCTGAAAACTCTCCTCTACAAAATCCTATAAAAGCCAAATAAGAAAAAACTCTTCAACACCTGAGCTCTTATAACATTGGAGGAAAGACTCAGAGTCCCAAAGGGAAGAAGGACCTGAACACTGGATAGTGGATCACATTAAATGATATCATTGTCCCCAGAAGATGGGCGAGTGGGTTACTGGTTTGAAGATTATACAGAGAGGCATTGATCCTGATTTAACTTAACAGTTGCCAAAAATACTGTGGTAGACTGAATAATAGCCCACGTCCCTGGAACTACCCTTCTTAGTATGAAGAGACATTAAAACTGCATTTGGATTTTGGCCTGAGCTCTGTATGAAATGTACAATTACTTGAGAAATTTTTAAATTCAATATTAGCATCCTATTAATTTAGAATTCATATTTACAGTAATTGCATGTGAAAACCTCCAGCTTTAAGTGTTAATTTAAAAAGTGAATGCAGAATATTTGTGTCAGTACAAAAAGCCAAGAATAGCCAGTATCTGCCTAACAAAGAACAGAGTGGAGAGACATCCTGCAAGATGTCACAAATGATTAAAAAGCTATGGTAATTAAGACTCTGTATTACTGGTGTAAAGAAAAGAAAAATAAACCGATGAGACACCATAAGAAGCTTAAAAAATGAGAGTCAAATCATGTCATATCATATGTTGGTACAAATTCTCAGTGCTGAAAGGGACTGTGATGTGTATATATAATGTACCAATAAAGATTCAAATAAAAAAAGAGTGGTACATGAAAACTATCACAAAAAATAGCATTGCAAAGAATTTGAGATGGATCATGGACTTAAATGTAAAAACTAAATGTATGAAGCTTTTTTTTTTTTTAGGTTTTTTTTTTTTTTTTGAGACAGGGTCTCGTTTTGTGGTTCAGGCTGGCCCTGAGCTCAGCCTCCAACTCACATCACAATCCTCCTGCCTCTGCCTCCCGAGTGCTGGGATTACAGGCGTGAGCCACCACGCCCGGCACTGTGGTATGTGGTACTGGTTGCTGCTGGGTGTGGGTCTCCACACCCAGTATTGTTATGTG
>PVIR01005246.1:0-37093 GCA_004026965.1 Petromus typicus
TTTGAAGTTTGTCTTTTGGAAAATTTTTAATAGTTTGGAGGAGAATCAAAAACCACACAAAGCTAATCTAACTCTAGAGTGAATTCAACAAACACATACGAGTACTCATCCTCTGCACAGCACTCTTGTTTTTCAGGTAGTCACTATCCTGGCCGAACCATGTTTAAATCTTGTCACTTAAGGAATTACTAAAATTCCATAACTGTCCTCAAGAGTGGACAGAACTTTCCAGGGGCAGGAGAATCAGGTGTGAGTTTTGGAGTTTGGCTCAGGCTGGCTGGGTGCAAGGAGCCTACAAAGGGTGCAGAGTGAGTGAGCAGTGCATGAAGCACTGGGCCCTACTAAATTGCCTGGAGGCTTGGAACTCATTCATTATGCAGAAGAGGAGTGGAGAAGCAGTTTGTCAACAGATTTGAGGGAAAGAAAGATTGGAAAACAGAGAAACATGGTCAGGAAACATGCTTAATCAGAGAAGTAGACAAATGTAAAATATTTAGACATTTGATGGAATTGTTCTTAAAGCATTCATGCCTTTCAAAGGCAAATATAAGCAATGCAAAATTTCCTTAACTGGCTCAAATATATCTTTGGCACCAGCAACTGTATGCTAAATAAAAACATTCATTTGAAAGAAATACATTTCTTTGCATCTTCTTTTCCTCCTCCTCCTTTTATACAATGCTTGGGACTGAACTTACAGCCTCGTGAATGCTAGGTAGGCACTCTGCCACTGAGCTATACTCCTAGGTCAGGAGTTACATTTCTAAATTGAGACAATTTTCTTTTTTCTTACATTTAACTTTGATACTTCTGTGGCAATAAGTACTCAATGGAATAATAAGTGCAAATCTTAGGACTGGCTGTATTTGATACCATAGGATAGATAGTCTCATCTACATCAAATATCCTAGTGAGGAATGCAAGGGAGGTCAGGTGAATAATTCACCATGTAGAGTGTACTAGCATGGAAAGACTATAAACTAGACACTGAAATGAAATCCTAAAAGATCTTATGAGACAAGACTGTGGCATTAGAGACAGGCACCAAGAGACTGGATTTGGTATCAGGCTCCACCTTCATTCCAGTCAGGACTGACCCTGTCAACACTGAGCTGGCTGGGTTTTTCATTTTCAACTTCCTGTTCTGTGAAGTATGCAGGCCAAGTCGTGTGCTCAGATCCTGTGCTTCCACATCTTGCTTCTTTGGTCCCAGTATAGAAAACTTTATATTTGTCTCAGTAGAACTTCATCTTGGTAGCAATTTTCAAATACGTGAAAGGTTACTGTATTTGAGGAGGGATTAGACATGGTCTGTGTGGCCAGGATTGAGAAGCAAGACAGATATGGGCAATAGAAAGACTGATAAAGGGTCAGTATGAAAAAGTAATTTTCTAACTTCCAGAACAAAAATAGAATACATCCTTAGCATCGGGAGGGGGGATTTCATGTCACCAGAGTTGATCAGTCACAGGCTGGAGATGACTGGAGAGGGACACGGCTGAGAGAACACAGCACTAGGCAAAATCTTTTCCAGACGCAAGTGGAATTTAAGACGGCACAAAATAAAATCTCATCTCCATACCATGAGAGCTAATGAGAAGATTTCAATTTAGGCAGCTTTCACTGCCGTGAGCTGACATTGCAGCAAGTGCCTTTTTTTCTTAGTCTTTTCTGAGACAATTCTATTTTAAATAAATCTTGAAATATATTTGACTGGGTATAAATACGTATAAGGCCTCCTTTCTTTTGAAAGAAGAGAAGGATTGCAATAAAAAGTTATTTACCCCTTTATTTCCAAAGAGAAATTTAAGAATACTAAATAACTTCGAAAAAAAATTGTATTGGCCTGTAGGAAAGGATAGATAGAAACAGAGATTGATTGATATAGACCATGGCTATTTATCTATTTCCACATATGCCTATAAGAATATTTAAGAATATATTTATTTATTCATTTATTTTTAGAGCTCTTAAGCTTTTTTTTGGTAGCAGGAATCAAACTCAGGATCTTGTACTTGCCACACGGGGACGGTACCACTGAGCTATACCCCCAACCCTTTGTTCTCAAACTTGTGACTATCTTTACAATAACTGAAATGTAAAGAACATTAAATAGGTCTTTTATGTGTTAATACATTTAACTATTAAAATGTAGCAAGAGGTACCAACTGCAGACAATCCAAGCTAGAAAGCTAACTCAAGTAAGTCTTCCCACATGCCTCTTAGCGGTCTCTCAACAACTCACTCTTGAGGCAGCAACTTTTGAAATAATTGCTGAAAATAATGTATTATATTCAATCAGTATGTTTGGTGAAATAAAAACATTTGTTGCTTTGTCATAATTAGGTGTATATTGAAATACTCCAGCTTAGTCTTGAACTTGTGACTCTCCTACCTCATCCTCTTGAATGCTGGATTTACAAGCACAAACCATCACACACAGCTTTTTTTTTTTTTTTAAATGAGAAGCAAGAGCATCAAGTACAGGTACAGATTCTCAATGATAAATGGGATCATAATGTATACCTAAAATGTAACTCAATAAAGGGAGAAAACATAAAAATTGCAACTAAATGGAAGAACAAGAAAAGAATATTTTTGGGACAAAGTCTCATTAAGTTGTTCAGGCAAGCCTTAAATCTGCAGATCCTCCAGCCTCCCCTTTTCAGGTATCTGCAATTACAAGCCCATGTCACACTGAGCCTAACAAATTGAGTTCTCTTAGAAATAATCTCTTGGGATGTTTGCTCCAATGAAACTTACTAGGTAAGAGCTCGTATAAAAATATTATGTCCATGAAATCACAGATTCACCTATTTGATCTTAAACACCTTCAGCAGAGGCACAGCTTCCTGTGTCTGAGGTCTCTGGCAGGTCCTCGCGGGGACAGCGTCCCTCAGAGGAGAGGCCTCATCTGTTCTAGGGTGACTTCAGCCAGCTGCCCAGCTGGTTTTCTTCAGAGTTGCATTTGGGGTGTTGGAGGCAGCTCCACTAGAAATGGATGTTTTATGTGATTTTCTGCTCCAGCAATTTCTTCTTCTTTTTATAATCCCTCTGAAATACTATCCTGGTGACTCTTAGCCCTGAATGTGTATTTTAATGCCTGGAGGTTTTAACAAACACCGGTGCAGGACTCAGAGCAGTGGAACACAGAGCTCAGCCTGGAAAGCTCGTGAAGCACAGTGGCCAGGCCTCTTCCCAGCACTGCCCAGAGTGAGGACGCAGAAGTCCTGAGAAAGGGCCTGAAATGTTGCATTTCTAATGAGTTCCGGGAGATACTGAAGTTCATGGTCACCAAGCAGCTTTCATGTTGCTGGAGAAAACACCTGACAGCCACAGTGGGAAGGAGGAAAGGTGTGCTCCGGCTCCGGGTCAGTCTGTGGTCAGCTGGCTTCAGGACAGGTGTGCAACGGCGGGTGGATGTGACAGAGCAGAGCTGCCCACTTCATGGTGGCTGGGCGCACAAGAGATGTGCCTCGAAAGGATCCATCGCCTCAGTGGGGCTCCGCGTCCTAACAGCAGGTTCCGCTCTGAACGCGGGTGGAGTAATCCACGGAGAAGCAACGCGCTCCCTCCGCCCGGCCTGTCAGGAATCTTCTCATTCGGTTGTGCTGAAAACAAAGCTTGACCGTGAAGGAGCAGACTTTGAGAAACGCTGAACTACCGAACTGGAAGTGCAGGTAACTCTCAGTAACCATAAGGAATTTGTTCGAGAGCTGGACACTCCCAGGACACCCAAATCTGTAGATGTTCAAGTGCCTTATAGAAAATGCTATGGTATTTCCATAGAATTTACACATACGTTCTAAATTATTTGTAGATTACATAAAACGTCTGATTCAATATAAGTGCAATATAAATATCTGTTCTACTGTTGTTTAGGAAATAATGGACAAAACAATTTTTTTTTATATTCATTATAGATTCAATTACAAATACTTACAATCTGAAATCAGTTTAATCCAGGAATACAGAACCTGAGGATATGAAGAACCATCTGTAATTGGTCTCACACAACGAGCATTTATAGTTTGAAAAGTTCCCCAGGGGATTTTAATGTGTATTTGGGTGGAGAATGGCTATTAAATCTGATGGACTTCATTCTTAAAAATACACATCTTTATTTTTATATGAGGCTAAGTAACATGGGAAACCTAGTACAGGGGATGTAACTCAGTGTTGCTGTGCCCACATGGCAAATACAAGGTATTGAATTCAATCTCTAGTATTGAAAAAAAAAATGAGAAACCTTATGCAAAATACGAAGGCGGCAAAACACCCACCAGTGCATGCTTAATGACCTGATTTTAAATGCCTGCATTCACTTAACTATTACTCCAACAATAGCTCAAGTTGTTACCACATGTAGTGCTTGTTGGGCAATGCATATCTCCTTAAAATCATTCTAACTGACTACTTACAAATAACAAATAGGCTCCTTGACTCACTGTTATTTTTGATTTGTCTTGCCCAGACCTCCTTGAGACACTCCTACAAAGCTCTCAGTGTGGGGCCGGGGAGTTAGCTCAGTGGTTCTGGCGCCTGTTTTGTAAGCGCAAGGACCTGGGTTCGATCCCCGGTAACCACATACAATATTGGGTGTGGAGACTCACCCTAGCAGCAACTTGTACCACATACCACAGTGCCAGGCATGGTGGCTCACGCCTGTAATCCCAGCACTCGGGAGGCAGAGGCAGGAAGATTGCTGTGATGTGAGTTTGAGGCTGAGCTCAAGGCCAGCCTGAACCACAAAATGATACCCTGTCTCAAAAAAAAAAAGAAGATTTCAGTGTGAACAGCCCTGGAGAAGCTGACTGAACAAACGTGTTATTGACTACGACATGCAGGGGACAAAACTTTCGGCCAAAATAGGCTCCTTTTAAATCAGTGCCATCCTGCAAGAGCTTAGAAAGCTTTGATTCAGAATTAGACCGCTATTAGTACATATCACACTAGGTCAATAATGACAGAATAAAGGCAAAGATTTGGGTAATTTCTAAAATTAATAAGCTTCTGAGATAAAGTAATGCATAGATATCTTTCAAGGTCTATAGCTGTGTTGCTATACACTGGAAACTTATATCAGAATTGTTTTGGGGTATAACGAAATCTCCAGTCGAAGTTATCCGTGGGAAGAATTTTTTTTTTTCCTGATGGTACCAGTGATGGGACTCAGAGCCTTGTGCATGCCAGGCAAGTCCTATACTACTAAGGCACATCCTCACCCCTAGGAAGATTTTGCTAACAGACCAAGAAGTCCTAGTTAGCACATGATCTTGCCTACGGGGATTACCAGGGCTCTGGGTGACTGATTTGTGATTTCATGCAACAGATGTGTACTCTGAATGAAGTTCTCTATGACAGATATGATTAGAATTATGAATAAGGGAAATATTCAAAAATTAAATGGCATTTGAATTTTAAGAATATTCTGGAAAAACCAAAACAATGTGGGTAGAGACTGCCCTTGTGAAGGCTTTATTTCTACCTGTCATTGCAAATGCGTTTCTGCAGGAAGGTAATAGTTTGTACTTGCAGGGTACTTTTCAGCATTCAAAGCACTTCTGCAATAATACTCACAGGATCTAAGCTTTTTGTTTTGTTTTGTTTTGCTTTTTGTTGTTTTGAGACAGGGTCTAGCTTTGTAGTTCAGGCCGGCCCAGAACTCACTATGTAGCCCAGGCGAGCCTGGAACTCACAGCAATCCTCCTGCCTCCGCATCCTGAGTGCTGAGATCATAGGCATGAGTTACTATGCCCAAAACTGTGGTATATAGTACTGATTGCTGGTGGGCATGAGTCTCCACACCCAGCATTGTTGTGTGTGGTTACCGGGGATCAAACCTGTGCCCTTTCGCTTACAAGGCAGGTGGCAGTACCACTGAGCTAAATCCCCGGCCCTAAGCTTCCTTTTAAAATGTTACCCCCCCCCTTTTTTTTCAATCATTTTGGAAAGTAAAAATCACTATTTTTGTTCAATCTCATTTGTCAATCAACAGGGTAGGTTGGGTAGCAGCTGAACCCAGAGTGCTGGGGACAGACAAGTAGCAGGGATTGAGGGAAGGGGCGGAAGGATGAGGGTGGAGTGAGAGGCCCTATGCGAGGAAGTCCCTGCCTGGAGTGCGCAGCTACGGAGTCGGATGGGTCTGGAGGCTCCAGATGACTCAGCCCCATAAACACAGAGCGAGGGCGGCATCCCCGCGTCATCGCCCACAACAGAGGCTGACGCTGCACACGGACATGCACGATGAAGGACGGCGTAGAGGTAGTCAAGGCGCGGAGGACAACAGCGAAGCACAGGAAGACAAATTAGAAGACAGAGAGAAGGAAAGATCACAAAGTAAGGACGTCTCAGAGAGGCCACTGCGGCCCTGCCAGATGTGACTGTCCCCGCCTCTCCCGACATTCCATCTTTCTGCCACGTGTCTCGTCTGACATCATCTCCATGTCTTTCTCAGATTGGCGGGATTCATGTCACGCTGTCAGGCTTAAACTTCCCCACGGGTTCGTGTCCTGATCTGACGAGCAATTGTGGTTGATAACTGTTTCTTTTAAGTAGGCGTCTGTTACATTCTTTAATGTTTTCTTATATCAACACAGCCGACTATCAATTCAGATTATTTTTATATATTTAAATCATACCCGTTCATAAAATCAAGAAATCTTTTCTCCCATAGTATTTAGGTGATAAGAAGATGACCCAGGCTCATTTATATTCTTTCCTACTGCTTTAGAAAATAAACTGGAGTCCTGAAAGCACGTTTTTAATCCCCTTCATTACTGAACTAGAAAGGGTATCACTTCTCTCCTTCTTTGATGTACTGCAATGAGTCCCAGGCCCGGTCTTATCACCGCCCTCATTCCCAGGCCCTGAGAAGCTTACCAGGCCGACCCGCACCACGTGGCTGCGCTGTGCGGTCGGTCTGCACAAAGACGTCTGACACTGCATCCTGTTTACAAGGCCCATCTCGCTCCTCTTCTGAGTCACACTTGTTATCTCTCTTGCCACAGATGCTGATTCAACAAACACAGAGTCAGTCACGCTCTCTCCTTCATCTCACGCAGCAGCAAGAGTGGGGCTGGCATGAGGGTGGCATTTGGACCTTCATGCCCGGATGCCTCTGCGTGTGTCCTAAAAAGCCTGCTAAGTATTCAGTTGTGTTTTGGTAATGAGTGGTGCTTCTTCAACACACGGGCTGTTTCCCTGCAGCCGTAAACTCAGGGTGGGCAGAGCTCTGAGCATTCTCCTTGGGAAGTGCTTAGCAAATACGCTGCGGAGATCCTGAACATGGGCCAACATCATGTTCTTGACTGATCTCCGCCTGCTGCAGCTGGCAAGACTAATAGCAGCAGGTGGGAGGAAGAGGACCGGGCACGAGGGAGGCCAGTGCTGGACCTGCGCGTGGAAAGACCACTGGGCTGAACAGGTGCTGGGGGTGGGCCTGGCTGACACAGGGGGTTTGGGAATGAGAGTGGGGAGGAGGGCCGGAAGGACAGGCTCGGGCCAGGATCCGAGGGGCTAAGTGGGTCTCCGCCATAGGGTCCTGGGTTGCAGACAGAAGTAGCAGGGCATCTTCACAGGTAAGTTGAGCCAACCAACAGGAATTAAGGCAGGTCTTTCAAAAGCAAGCAGGTGCAGTGAGCCAGCTTCAAGGGTGTGGGAGCTAAGAGGCCTGAGGTTGTTTAACATTCCACGGTCGCCATCTTGAAACTCGTATAACTCTTTAACAATGGTCTCAAAACTTACAATTTTCACTGGGCCAGTCCTGAAAAATAAGACCTGAGAGAGGGAAGGAATGGCAATATTTCTCTTCAAGGAACCCCTACACTAGAAGCTCAAGATCAGGGCAGAACTCCATCCCACTCTATGACTTCCACCATCCTTACCCTGCTTGACCTCTCCTCAATACAGTCTTCACTTCCTGAGATTACCATATTTATCATGCGCTTGTTTTTTTGTCTGCCTGTGGTTTGCATGTGTGCCCCACAGTTCATGTGTTGGAAACTTGAGCCCCAAAGCAACTTGTTGAGCCGTGGGATCCTTAGAGGGCATTAGCTATAAGGGCTTTGACCTTGTGCGTGGCTTAAGACCATTACCCTAGGAGTGGGTGCAAGATGATGTGAGGAATTCGGCCCAATTCCCTCTTCCTCTCCCCTCACCTTGTGCTGTGGGGTGATACCACACAAAGGTATCAGAACTATGAGCCAAATACATTTATGTTTCCTCTCAGTGAACCTGCCCTTGGTATTCAGTAATATAAGCATAAAGCAAGACATGGCCCACTTCCTTTTTTCCCACAGACACAAGAACTTTGTCCACCTGATTTATTCCAACACCTCCAAGAGTGCCTAGCACATTAAGTGAGTTCTAAATGAGTGGTTAACTCTAGACGTGGTCCTAGGGTCCCAGAGGAATTGCTACAGTCAACAAGGATGTGCGCATGCTTGGAATTCAGTTCTACGAGTGAGGCTCAGAGACTGGCCCAGAAGAGGGGAGTTCTGTGTCCTGGAATGAGGAACCCTGTGTCTCAGGAGAGATTTACAGCAGGGGCAAGATTGGTTTTTCTGTTGGGTGAGTTTTTTTGTAAGCTGTCTGGGGCCTGGGAGACAGAAGGCAGGCTGCAGGTGGGAGAATCACATGAATCTGAGGCAGGCAAAGGCAGTTTAAATAAGATTGGAGGTTGATGACCATCAACATTTTTTAATTGCTGACGGCAGTGTCCAAATTGGCAAGTGATATGCCTTTCTAAGTTGGCTTATGTCCCGAAGGTGAAACTGAAGTGAAAAAGAGCTGAATGGTTCTCATTGAGGCAAAATGGAAACAACTTTAAAGTTTCCACAAAAGCCTTTTCTTTTTCTCCCTGGCTGCCCGAAGATCTGCTGTTATGGAAGACACAGTAACTAAGCAGACCAGGAACCATGACCAACCGACTGCTGCAAAGGAAACAAATGGTCATTGATTTCTTTCACCCAGGAAAGCAATACCTATGGCAGAAATGCAGGAAAAACTCACCAAACTATACAACACCACACCAGATGTCAGTTTGGTATTTGGATGCAGAATCCATTTTGGTGGAGGCAAGACAACCGGTTTTGGCACGATTTATGATTCCTTAGGTTATGCAAAGAAAAATGAACTCAAACATGATTTAGAAGACATGGCCTGTACAAGAAGATAAAAAAGACCTCAAGAAACTGTCAAAACCCCATAAGAGCAAAATAAAGAAAAGTCAGGGGATTTCAAAGGCTAGTGTCAGTGCTGGCACAAAGCAGGGGAGTGGAGGTTCTACAGTGCTTGTTGGTAGTGACTTGCTAAAATTTTCACAAGTGGTTTAACAAAAATAAAGACTCCCATGTGAACAAAGCACCCACTGACTATAATTTAGTATGGGGCTAGCTTTAACACCCCCATAGTGAGGTTACCCTGTAATGTTTAGCATTGCCAGAAATGAGCTTTTCCCAATGCATTTCTCATTATCTGTAAGTGCCCTGTGCTCATGAGGACCTGCACCCATGTCTGGGAATGTTTAAATGGATGACCTGCCCCCTGCAGTTGCCTTCGACCCATGGGTGACAGCTCTGGTCCTTGAGAACTGTTTGCAAAATGTTCCAAAGTGGAAAAGCTTTTTCTCTTGCTCTGGGTACCTTCACAATCTTTCCTCATCTCTGGATCCCCATTGCCTTCCCCGTTGACTTGCATAATGGACCAACTGAAGTGCTAGAGCGTGATCTCAGTAAATGATCATTTGTGTCCCTTGAACAAATCTTGATACATTTGGAGGCATTTGACATAGAAAAATTAGGTTAATTTTCAATTAGTCTGAAAGTCATGTTAAGAAGCTAGTTAAGGCCTCTGAACCTTGCCAAGCCTGCTGCTATGATGTTTTCACCCTTTCTGGTTTCTAGTTAGAGAAGCAAACATTTTGCCTCATGGTTACATTGGAACCAATCAGTGTAGATGAAGATCCAACGAAGGACAAGAGGCAACTGCACTTATCATTTAAAAAGGAGGAAATTCTTTTAAGTGTGTCAACTTTTTCAGCTTATGGAAGTATAAATGACAAATGCTAAGTGTATATGTTTAAGTTGCACAATGTGATATTTTGATGTAGGTGATGTATGGTGAAATGATTTCCAAATTCAAGCTAATTAACATTATCCATCATGTCGCATAGTTGCCAGTGTATGTGAAGAGCTGTCTGTATGTGAAGTGAGAATATTAACAACCTATTCAGTCTAAGTTCAAGTGCACAATTCAGCATTACTGACTCTAGTGAAAATGTGTTAAACCTGTCTATTAGATTTCTAGAATTTTCCTTTTTCTTTTTGAACTGGAGATTGAAAACGAGAACACTCTACCACCAAGCTACATGTCTAACCTTTTTTAATTTTTTTGTTTTGAGAAAGAGTTTCACTAAGTTGCCCACGCTGGGCTCAAACTTTTGATCTCCCTGCCTCACCTCCCCAGAAGCTGGGATTACAGGCATGGGCCACCTCACCTGGCTAGACTTTGTTCATTCTGCCTAACTGAAATTTTGCAATCTTTCACCAACATCTGCTCCCTCCTGCCTCCCAGCCCTTGACACTCATCTGCTTCTATGGGTTTGACTTTTTTATTCCACATATAAGCAAGATTGTGGTGTTTGTCTGTATCTAGCTTATTTCCCTTAGAACAATGTCCTCCAAGTTCATTCCTGTTGTCTCAAATGACACAGTTTTAAAAAGACTGAATAGTATTCCATTGTACATATAGAACCCATTTTCTTTACCCATTAATTATGGATGGACATTTGTTTCTATATATTAGCTATTGTGAACAGTGCATCAACAAATATGAGAATGTAGATGATTTTTCTACATACTGACTTCATTTCCTTTGGATATATCTACAGATGTGAAATTGCCAAGTTATTAAGTGCTTTATTTTTACATTTCCTGCAGCATCGTGGTTAAGTTCAAGGTCTCTTAATCCTACAAATCCAGGTTCAAATTCCATCTGTGACCTTTGCTATTTCTCTAGTTTTTAGCAAATCACTTCATTTCTGGGCCTTAGTGTTACGATCTGAAAAATGAATTACTACTTGATTGGTTAGGATGCAATGAACTGATAGACACAGGCCATTTAGAATGGGGCTCGGTGTGCCCCAAGTCTCAGCGCATGTTGGTTCTTCTTTTGTTGTGTTGTTCTTGGTACCAGTTCTACTAGTAGATCTTTTCTGATGCAGAGATCAATTTTTATTCTTTCTTTTCATTCCTCTACTTATTTGTATTTGAAGCTCTTGTGGCTAAGTCATGGGCTGAGTTTATGGCATTTCTCATTTATTACTTCATGAATTAATCAATCTGTAAAGATCCATGTCATTTACGAAATGGCATTGTTAGTACAGGGAAGGAATGAGTGCTAATTCTGATCTCTAGTGGCCTGACCTCATGATCAATGTCAGGGATGAGTTTTTGGCCTGTTGGAGACAAGTTCAATGACATCACCAAATATAGCATAGGACAGAAAAGAAAGAAAGACCATCAAGATGGAGAATATCATTTATAATGCTCATCTAGAAATCCCTAGAGATACACAAAGTGTAAGATGCATAGGAAAGAAAGGGAACCCAAATTCCACCCATCATCCAAGTGGAGCATCACTTTCCGAGGAACCTTCAAAGGAGGCATAACTCCAACTCATGTGATCTGCAAAGCAGAGATAATTACACCTGCCTGCTCCATGCTGTACAGAGACAGTGTGAGGATTAATTAAATAACGACTGCCAAGAACATTGCATTCCTTTGAGATAAATGCTCTACAAATGCAATCTTAGATGATTATTCAGAATTTCTTTCTGTAAATATCAAGACAGACCAGCTTATGAGACCGGGTTCATACAGAACACATCTGAGCTGTTGAAATTCCCCTAGAGGATGGAAAGAATGTCTGGAAAATTCCTGACCAGAAAACTAATGCAGTACTAGAGAATCTTTGCTTTATATGCTCACATCAACCTGACAGGTGGTGTCTTAGCTGTTATCAGAGCCTGTCACCCCTGGTGTCTACATTTGGAGTCCTATCTTAGCAAGAACATGTTTTGCTCCCCAAAGAATACCTGCTCCATAACAAGGGTCTCATTCTGCTGAATCCATTTCATGTGACTTTGTCTTCATCAGCAACCATCCCAATTTTCTTTGCAAGCAGGACTTTCGATGCTAAAGCAAGGAGAGTGCTGGAAAAACAGGATCAGTTGGCAACTTTGACATGCTTCTTGACAGTAATGGTGTTAAGTTGTGCTATGACTCTGGAGAATTTACTTCTGAGTTTTGATAAGCTGTTCTGTAAATTACTGGGACTGGAAATGACAATAAGAAGAAGGCATTTTGGTCAAGGCACAGTTCTAAATGTCTTCTGTTTAATACCCACCATCATGCTTGAAGGAAGGCATTATTATTGTGTCCATTTGACAGCGCTTCGCAGTGCAGCTGCCAATGTGGGCAGCATTCTGAGCTCTGCTGGAATCCCCCATCAAACCTGGGTTACCACCTTCTGGAGCTGCAGCTTCAGCCCGCGTCACTGAACCTAACCACAGACCGCTTCCAAAGGCTCCCGAACCACGTGGACAGGTACACCCACAGCAATGACCTTACTTCTCTCGTGCCAAAATCTACCTTAGTTACTTTCTTATTGTTGAGACAAAATAACCAACACCTAAAAGTTATAAAAGATGTTTCTTCTAGCTCACTGTTTGTGGAGGTTTCGGTCCATAGTTGACTGGCTCCAAGGCAAGGTGCCATGGCGAAGGGCATAGCAGAAGAGGAAGAGCTCACGGCAAGGAAGACAGGAAGCAGCAGGCTTCTGTGTTTTCCCCTTTTTATTGCAGGCATGCTCCAAGCCTATTGGCTGGGGCCATTCCTAAACAGTATGAATCTTTCTTCTTTAATCAGTCCATTCAGCCACATGCAGAACTATGCTAAACCAAGCAGTGGACTAATCCAGCATCCCATACCCATGATCCAGTCACTCCCAAAAGCCCCATCTGTGACACACGTAGCTTTGGGAACATCTAGATCTAAACTGTAACAATTGATGAAGCGGCAGAACTCTGGTTCCCAGCCAGGTGACCAGGTACCAGGCCCATGTTCTTAAGCACGGTGCAGAACTCCCTCTCTCTGAGAACTTCGCCAAGTCAGAATTGATCATTTTCTTCTCTTTGCTTTTTTTTCCCAATACTGGGGATCGAACTCACAACCTTGCCCTTGCAAGGCAGATATAGCAGCATGGAGCTAAATCCCTGGCCCTAATCATTTTCATATAAAAAGAATATGTGTCTATTTCTATCTATGAAAACAACTCAGTTTACCAAGGTTACAAGTCCAGATTTACACAAGTGTTTCTTATTTTCTGGAATCAAAAAGCATTAACCAGCCTAGGACCTGCTCTGCTGATTGAGCAACAAATCCATCTTGCTTTTGATTTCTCCTTTTCCACTGAACTGTCCCACAATGCAGGATACACAGGATGTGAAAGGAATCAGCTATATTCAAAGGTAGAGTGGTCTGGAGTCTTTTACTATTACTATTGCCCCTGCCTTTCGCTGCTGCTGGCTGACTGTGGAAAACTGGCCCACAGGCCTCGCACTCTCAACTGAACCACGCTGGCTCAGATTTCATCTTCCCGAGACACTTCCTTAGACTTCAGCTGGCTACTGCTTCTGAATGGATGCAGACCATCCTGTCCTCCACTGCCCAGACTCAGACATCTTAGGGTTTGGTTATTTTTTTCTTGTCCAAACATCAAGGAAAAAGTATTGCTATGACTCCTTTCCATGGCTCTCAAGTTATCTGCTCACAGGCTAAGGGCAGGTGTATTAATCAAATGAACTCCATAACAGTCCCACGTGGTTTTCATGATGTAGACTCATTCTTTCCTGGTTTTAGCAGCTGGAAGCCCAAGGTGAGTGAGTACCATCATGGCTTCCTGGGAGAATCATCTCCCTGGCTTCCTTTTGTCTTCTCACTCTGTGTGTGTGTGTGTGTGAGAGAGAGAGAGAGAGAGAGAGAGACAGACAGACAGACACACTGACTGACTGACTACTGACTGCTGACTCTAAAGTCTCTTCCTTTTCTTATTAGGACACTAAGCCTGTAGTGAGGACCCCACCCTTATGATATCATCTAAATCAAATTGTCTCCTAATCTTCCTATCTCCAAAAGCCATCACACTGGGGATTACAGCTCTGACATACACATTTTTAGGAGGGCACAGATCAGTCCATAGCCAAAGTTAACTGATTACCTTCTACCCTAACCCCTCCCATAGTGGGAAAACTAACTGGGTAACAATTTAATTTTCTTATTATGTGCAAGCCAAAGTGAGATTCTGTTTTCTCTATTATTTCTGGGGAAAAAAAAAAGACTTTAATCTCTAGAAAAGTACCTGGGCTAGCTGTGAAAAACAGTATCCAAATACTGTGTTAACTTACCCAGTTTTGGGCTTAATGATTCAAGAGTTGTAGTTCTAAGCCCTTTGTTTCATAGCAGTACTCTTATCTTCTATTTTGAATTCAAAATTAGAATTAAATTGGCTTGATCAAAAGCAAAGCATTATTTTTTCCCATCTATAATTAGTCATCACCACTAGCTGGATACCAACTCCTGTTCACAGCACCACAGAGTCCTTTGGCATATGCAGAGCTGCTTACACGAATCAGGGAGCAGAAAACAGATACCGTGTGAAAGGCAGGGGAAGTGATTAGATTGTTGAGCCAGGAAGATTGGGCCATCTGGACAAATGGTCTCTGATTAACTCTGAATACTGACTGATTGAAGGTGTTCTGTACATCAGAAAATGTCCTTGGTGCTTCCAATGTGCACTGTTTGTTTCCATTGCCCCACTCCAGCCGTCCCACTGCCCCAGCTTTGGCATCAAGGAAAAGAAGACATGCATTTAAAACTTTGAAGTGCTTTTCTGGTCCCATCATAGATTCCTGGAAAGATCATTAGTATTTCATTTTCTTAGGAAGGAAAAGACAAGATAAATTAGTTATGGGATCGAATGCTAAAAGAGTAATCCCCATCTTTTCTACTTTTAGTTCCACATCGTGTCTTATGAGTATTGCAGGAATTAAATAAAATGATTTTTGTATGTAAAGCAGTTAGCATGGCATTATATACAATGAATTTTAGTTCATTTTCTTACTTTTGTTATCTCGTGAGAAAACATTATTTTTCCTTTATTTGACCGAAGAATGGACAACTCAATGAACATTCATTGAAAGAAGATTATCTAGACCAATGGTTTCCAGACTTGTGAATTTCAAGGCCCATTACAACTTTTAAAAAGAAATTGAGATTGATACAGGGCTTCTAACTTTTTATTTTTCCAAGCGAAGATTTGTGAAAATTAATTTCTCGCTAGTAGCAAGAATATGGCATTTCAAACACAAAAGGGTGCCTTAGAGATATAATATTTAATTAAAATGGAATAAATTTAACTTACGGAAAAACATATTAAATGCTTGTATTTTTCGTATTTTGTTGAGTAATGGTGGAACCTTGGCATGGGACATGAACTTTCATTTAGAAATCACTAATCTTGCTCAAACTTTGCTTTTATTAACCATATGAGCTAAGCAGTTGTCACTCCTAGTTTTAGGAGTGTTTAGGTGTGAGGGTTTCACAGTCATCTGGCAGCTTGTTCTGAAGTTTAATCAAATTAAGTTATGTCTGAGCTGCCAAAGGAGTGAGTTCAACCAGTAAGAAAACCCAGGCTGACCCATCTGCTTCCTGACTGCACCTTTCAGAGTGTGTAAATTTATGATAAAACCTTATCACAATCGTTCAGATTTGAAGACAAGGCCTTCTTAGAGCAAGAACTCTTTGAAGCCCCGCCATCCTCTCTAGGAACATAGAAGTATTCTCAAAGTATTTTAACACACAATTGACCCTCTACATCCCCAGTATCTGAATCTAAGGATTCACTAGTTAAAGATCAAAACTAATTTTAATAGTATCCACACTGAACATGTACAGACTTTTTTCTTGTTATTCTCTAAGCAACATAGTATAATAATTACTTACAAAGCATTTGCATTGTATTAGATATTATAAATAATCTACGGATGATTTAAAATATATGGGAAGGTTCACATAGGTAATATGCACACAACATATAATTTAAATAAGAGATCAAAGCATCTACAGCTTTGGGTAGATATATGGGATTCTGGAACCAAAATCCCCAGAGATACGGATAGGGTGACTGTAATAATCACTTGTCGAGTCGTGAGATCTCCAATTAGAGTGAGTATGGAACTGATCTCTCACTCTCAAGGCCTGGCCATTCTCCACATGAACCCCAAGGGGCTACTTGAACCCCTGGAAATTTTCATCCAAATTTCTGGGTATCCTAAAAAGCTTTTATATAGTTAATATAGTTATAAGAAAATAAAATCAGAATATTTCCATTTGACATTTATAACAGTGCAAGAATGTGAAGGTTATTGCTATTCAAAAATTTCCAGTAATAACCCAGGAGGGTCTACATTCCCTTCAGGGTGACTTTCCCCTCTAGGATTACTTTTATTTGTTAAGGAGCTTAATTCCTACCCAAAATAAGCTCTACAATCAGGCTGAATTTTCTTTAGCCTTTTAAAATAAAATAACATTACTAAAAATCTACCACTTTTAAAAATTAGAGGTACAAGCCAGCTACTTCATGAATATGCTTTATAATTTGCATGCATTTGGTGCTGACATGAAGCCTTAAAAGGGTGAGATTAGACATAACACAAATTTGACTTGAAATAAATTTGAGGGTAATCAAAGAACTGATTTGCTTCAAAACTCTTTCTGCTATAAAAAATAAATAGAAATAAAATTTGGAATAAGGCTTTCTTAGATTGTCTTTTTATTTTGCCTTACAATTATCTTTCCTTCCTTCCTTCCTTAAGATGAGTTATATTTTGAAATCAAGAAAAATGATCAGACAGAGCGAGATTTTGATTATCCTAGAAAACTGAGGCTGTGGGGCTTCTATATAGGAAGATGAACAGAAAATGAGCATGCAACATCACACTGCAGTCTCAATGACTGAGATATTAATTCATGTATTTCATTTTTTAATAAAACCTACCATAAGATAAGTCAAATTAATTTTTATGGACACATATAAGCTCATGGATTCATGCCGTGAAACAGAAATGCTCAGAACCCTCTTCCCTTTGTTACGACTACACTAAATATTTTTCTAATTCTGGAAAAATAAAGGAAAGTTTATGTTCACAGAAAAGTGCACCCAAGAATCCAGCAGGCAGCTAAAACAATCAGAAAACATGTCAGATTTATTCACCATGCCTCATGTTAAGAGAAAGCATCATTTCTGCTCGGGGGAAGGTGAGGTATTATGCTCTGCAGGGGGGTTCGCTCCATCCAGGTGATGTTGCACTGATTTCTGAAAACTAAAATTACACCATACGTGTAGATTTCCTCCATAATATGGGAATAGTGCCAATGAAGGCATGATGGTGCCCTTTATCCTTCAAAAAGAAAATATGTTAAAAAAGGAAAAAAAAGGAGAAGGATCCATACCTGTAAGAATTCACTCAATAGGATTCTTGTCTAAAGGAAGATACATCACCGTTAAAATAGAGGGCTATGGTAGGCTTTTACAATTCAGTGCCTCCGCTTCTAGCAAATACATGAAACTGGGACATTACTAGGTCCATCTACTATCAAAGGATTATCTTTTGAATACAAAGCGCAGGCGAGACGCATGAAGGACAGAGACACTCAGCAGGGAGGATAGTGGTGATGTGTAAGGGAAGCCTTTGTTGGAGAGAGTAGAGAGTGAGGCCATGTGAGGATACACGTACCAGGGCAGGTTTACATTACAGTCCTCCCAAGTACAACACTCCATGTGTGTATGGGCCACATTTCAATAATGCTGCCAGTCTTTCCTAATGTATTACAGCATTAGGACTATTTATAATCAACAAAATTACAAATGCTGTAATCATGCAAGTTTGGTGATAGTAATTATGACAGAATAAATAGCAGTCAGAATGCCTCCGCAGCAGCTATTGATGTTGGTGGCAAACAGCCAAGGAAGATGTTTTAAATTTTTTTTTTTCTTTCCTTTTTAGGGAAGCCATCCAAGAGGGTGGGACCTGCCAGTGTATGCTGGGAGAAATGTTTTATGTACCATTTAAAAATAGACATCCGGCAAGATGGCAGGAAGGTGCATTGCCTCTTTGGATGACTAGGAGTTATGAGTCGTTAGCCCACTTTAACACAATCACATGTATGTTTGTATAAACCACACATGCAAACATATGCTCACTAATTACCCTCACAGAAGGGCTGAGGCTAATCCAAGTTTGGCATGCCCCCTCCAGGGTGAGATCACACTGCCATCCCAACAACGCGTGTGCTACCGAGCTCCTTTGCATTACTCTGTGCAATTACTTACACATCTCTTGCCACCGATGCTGGGTAAAAAATAAAACCCAGAGACTTTACTACCTATAATTAAGAGCTCCAGCAATACCAGTGATATAAAGATTGAACTGTTTGAGAAACAGACATTTTATCTTGAGGTTGGTTTTATTTCCTTGAGGCTTAAATTATGAGTGAATGTTTTTCTTATTTCTTACTTTCCCCATAAGTAGTCTTTTCAGCGGTAAAATTATTACTCATTCTTAATAACTACCAGGCAATAAAATGAGATGTCTATCTGGGAGACAGTGGGAGTGCATTGCAATTATTCCATTCATCATGATTTCAGGAGAGCAAAAGGCAGTGATTTCCTGGGCCTCTGGAGAGGATGGTTTTAAAGACGACAGGAAGTTAGTATCCTTACCTGTGCTATGCTTCCATTCCTGATAGCTCTGGGATTGAATAGGCAAAGGCAAATCAAATCAAATCAATGTTCTTACAGGAGGGAGCTCTGTTAAACAGAGCACTTTGGGAGCTTGTTTGCAAAAGCCCATGCCCTTTGACTCAGCAATGTACATTTCCGGGGCTGAGTCCTCAGGACACTCACTCATAGCAGAGGTGCTCATTCAAAGACAGCCTCTGTGGGCTTGTTTACCATGTCTCTATTTCGCCTGAGAGCCTGGGAGAGCAAGACTGGCCTGCATGCAAGTAGTTTATGTCCAAGATGAACCCAGGATGAGGGTAGGAGGCTGAGGCTTTGGACTGCTGGGCTGTGTGTGGCACCTTCCTGAGCCAGCATCCCTCAAAGGCCCCCGGGAGTTATTTCCTGGAAGGACAGGAAGCTGGAGAACTTATTCAGCTGTTAGTTTTGCCAGTGGTTGAAGATGCCTGATGCAGAAGGATGACACTGTCTTTTCTTGGCCCTTAAGTCTCAGCATTGGGAACCCTGCACTGGTTTGAGATGGACTACAGGCACCCAACCAGCCTGCCCATTCATGACAGTTCCCATTGGAGCTGTCACTGGATCCAGAGGGGGCCTGAGAAGCAAGACTGCAAGGGATCCCAAATTAATATTTCCCCAAAGACCGGACACTGTTAGTAAGCTCTTATCTAGTTACACGATAGAATTCCTAATACACATAACAACTCTTTCTGCATTTATTTATGGGCATAAAGAGGCATGTGCCAATAAAAAAGCAGGTTACAAGGCAATAATCACATTAGCAGTGTATTTTTAAAAATATGAATGTAGTGCTGTTCTCCAGGTTATGGAACAAAGTTGTTTATGCAGATCACACCATAAGGCACATAGTTTAATTTTAGAGGTCTTTGTAGAACACAGGGCAGCCCCTTGCGCGGGCACATGACTAGCGGCGCCAGTCACAGCTCGGCAGCAGCTCCCTGCGGGCACAATGCTTCCATCTGCTTCTGTCACCAGCTGAGGTCTCGGTGTGTCAGCCATGCCAATTCCATGGTGTTTGTGTCCTCCCCCTTTGCTGTGTTCTAGTTGTGACTGGAAAGTGGTGATAGCGACAGAGACGAGCAGTCCTTTGAAGGTGTCAAAGGAAAAATACAGCATTCCTCGTACAAAGTTTGTGCTCATCCTGGGTAGTCGAATAGCTTTAAAGATCTTGTCTTTTTTCTTTTTTCCTCAAATCACTTTAAGATGAATGGTAATATGGCAAATGGTGATACAAAAGCTGTGGAAGCAAATCTACAGCATTTCAATGTATATGAAATGCGATTCGCTCATGACCTTTAAAGCCCAATGATCGCAGAAATCGCCAGAGCTCTCTGTTCTCTAGGAAAAGTGGTTTTTCTCTAGATGGTAAAATTTCCAATTATGTTCCTTTGTTGTTTTTTTTCCCAATAAAATCTCCAAAAATTATGCTGGCTGAGTAATAAGCATGGTGATGAAGGGGACAGAGACAAATGATAGAGCATTTTCAGAGTCACTTGCGGTTTTTGTGGGAAGTTTCCATTAATGACGGTGAGTGAAGAAGCAGTTCCATTATATCCACTGTTGAAAGATACAGGATGTTCACAGCACTTTCTAGCCTATGAAAGCAACATCAATTCCAGTTGCCTATTAAAAGTGAGGGAGAGTCCTCTACAAAGATGAGAGCCGAAGCTTGTCCCCTGCAATCCCTGCATCTTCTCTAGCTGCCCTCAAAGATGGTGCCTCAGTGACCTGCTCAGTCATGAGGGTCTGGGCTGCAAGCAGCTTTGCAACCTCACAGCTGAGTAAAGCCACAAGAATGGACTGTGGCCAGAACAGATTTTCTGAGAAGCATTTCTCTCCCTCTAAGAATGTTGGCCAGATATATCGCCTCAGTGAGTGAGTCCCCAGATGGGAACGTTTGTCTGCATGCAACAATGCCAGATGTATTCAGCTGATAAAACTACAATAAACTTGTTGAATGTGGAGTTTTGTGCAAGAACCTCCATTTTGCATTACTTTGTTAAGTAGTACCTTATGTCTTAAAATAAAAGGGCAGTTATTTGCTAATTATTTTAAATGATGCTATTTTCAATGGGCCACTTTTAAAATGCTTATGTTAGTTGGCTGACTATGACTACAATAAATTCTATAAATTGAAGTTAATAAATATTTAGGCTTTCAGTGCATAAAAAGGATAGATGAGCAGAGAAAGGCACAGGACGCTGTTTCAATTTCACGTAGTCTGATGGCAGAAGTGGTTCAGTTGTTCTTCTTCTCTTCAAAGCAATGACTTCCAGGCTTGGGTTTTCAGCAGCACCTCATGCTCTCCCCAGTTATCCCGTGGGAGGCCGCAGAGTTGCCACTGTCCTGTGTTCAGCTCATTGCAGTTATTGATTTAATAGGTCCACCTGAACATTTTTCAAAGACAGTAATTGAAAATACAGGCTGACAGGCTACAGGAGCGGCAGGGCCTGGGAAGCAGGGGTGCAGGGAGGAGGGCGGCTGCTTGCTCAGTGGCCTCTCCCACAGGTCCGTGAAGGGCAGCACCGAAGAAGCTGACCCGGGGCCACCTGAAGGCTGGAGGGCCGAAGACGGGTGTGTTCTCCCAGCGCGTCAGGCTCAGAGAAGGATTCAGAGGTGGGCGAGTGGAAGAGATCACACACAAAACGGCGCGGCTCACCGTGAATACAAGATTCAAAAGCAAGGGTGTCACTGAGCCCGTTTGTTACTGTTTTTTCCTTGTTCATTACCTGAAATTTCTTTTATTTTTTTGTGTATGCACTGTTTCAAGCTCAACCATTCCTGATCTACTTTCACACATCTGTTCTTGTTATTGGTAGAGGTAGCAAGATTTTGAAATATTAACTCTTATAAAATATTAACTGAGCTTTCCACCTCCCTGTCAGCACTTCCTCCTCGGTCTGTCCCTTCAGGTGTCGAGCAATTCTGTGCTCATTATCTCCAGGGAGGAGGAGGCTGTGGAGGCGGGCGAGAGCCTGAGCGAGCTGAACTCAAGCCTCAGGGGATGAGGGCTTCGAGGAAAAATAAAATTTAGGGGAAGGAGGATGTGATAAAGGATTATCAGGAAGCCAGGGCTTCTCTGGGAATTAAGAGGGATGCTGCAGACTAGGTAGGGAGAGCAAAGAGCAGGAGACAGATGTTTCCTTCCCGTCAGTAAGTGGTTAGCCTGCGACAGTATCTTAGCATCAAGTGACAGATGAGAAGAGCTGAGTCCAGAGACAGGAAGACACGGCTGGAGTGGGGGTGGGGTTCTTAGTGAATATAGGAAGGGATGCCTACACTGGTCTCACCAAAAGAAAAAAAAAATCCTTCAAGGAGAGACAAAAGCTGCAGGGAACACATGGAGTCTGCAGGTACCGGCTGGACGGAAGGAAACGTCTGGGACTCACGGAGGTTGACGGCTGAAGACAGGTAGAGGCCAAGGAGGCACTCACATCAGGCAGTGTCTCTTGCAGTCAGGAGCTCCCTATTCCTACTGTCCTTCACACTGGTGCTCTGTGAATCCCCAGAACACTGTAGGGACGAAGCACAGAGTGACACTGGGTTTCTAGGCTTTCAACAGACATTAAAGTTAGTAGTAAAAAGAAAATATGTGGGCCGGGGGTTTAGCTCAGTGGTTCCAGCGCCTGTCTTGCAAGCGCAAGGACCCGGGTTCAATCCCTGGTAACCACATAACTATACTAGGTGTGGAGACTCACTCCCAGCAACAACCAGTACCACATACCCCAGTGCCGGGCGTGGTGGCTCACGCCTGTAATCCCAGAACTCGGGAGGCAGAGGCAGGAGGATTGCTGTGATGAGTTTGAGGCTTAGCTCAGGGCCAGCCTGAACTACAAAGCGAGACCCTGTCTCAAAAAACCTAAAAAAAAAAAAAAGAAAGAAAATATGTTTTTATACATCTGAGTTGTGAACAACGTTTAGGTTTCCGAACACAGCAGTCCCCAGGCTTTGTGGCACCAGCAACCAGTTTTGTGAAAGACAATTTTTCCACAGTGGCAGTTTGGGAATCACTCAAGAACATGTTATTTATTCTGCACTTTACTTCTATTATTTTACACTGTGGTGTATAATGAGATAATTATACAACTCACCATAATGAAGAAGCAGTGGAAGTTCTGACCTCATTTTTTTTGAACTAAACTTTCCTATCTGGAGGTGATTGGACCTAGTGACACCTAAAATGTATTGCTGATGTCCAGTCTACTCTAGCCTTGTTTTGGTTGCTGCTATTGCAGGAAATCATACCTCACAAAGGAAAGACACCGGAAATAGATGTAGGCTTTTCTGTGCTTTGGGGGCAATTGCAGTATATTCTGCTTTGGCTTTAACCAGAATGTACAGAGAGTTGAAGTTGTCTCAAACATGTTTTTAAAGCCACCATCATTTGCAGTTTCAAACAGCTGACCCTCTTCTACAACAAACAAAGTCAATTTCATAGCTTATGAATGAGTTGCAAATCCATCTTTCCTCAGTTTGGGAGTCTTTTGTGGTTGGAAAATAATCTCAAACTCTTCTGAGATCTGAGAAAGGTGGTCATACACCAGCAGGGAGAAGAAGGGCCCTGGCTAGTTTCTTTAAAAATGTTCTGCTAATAATAAGGACATGTCAGAAATTCCAGTGTTAACTCAAGGCCCCATCATTCCAGTTCAGATTTGAATGCAACCACTTTATCTGCTGACGTGAACACAGTTTTCATTCTTCCCTGAAGTGACGGATTGACTCCATTGAGCTTCGTGCTGGATGTGTCACATGAGTAAGCTGTGGGTCCATGACCTGTTCTGTGTCATTAAAATGTGTTGCCCCATGTGATTATTTTCCTAAGTCTGGAACATTTCTCATATCCTGAAACTCTGGCCAGGGATCTGCCTTCAGAAAGTCAGCACACCTGTGATGCTACACAAGACACATGTGCTCCATGTTCTCCTCACAGAACTGTGCAAACAGAAGTGAGTTGAGGGCATGCACTTTAAAGTGGTTGATAATTTTAGTTACACCCTACAAAATACTGTTAGGTCCTGATGACACTTTTAGGCTGGCTAATATTTCTTCTGAGTGACACAGTGCAGAGATTCACATTCAGAAGTGACATCTTTGACCTGAGTAATGACACTGGCAAGCTGTACACTGTCTGTGCATAGACCAGCATACAATGAGCCAATTCATTTTCCTGATATCTAATAACTGAATAGATCTGTAGCTGTGGAATTGGCTAGAAACAGAAGTGCACACAACAAACTCATGCACATCCTCATAAAAATATACTGCAAAAAAACAAGCAGGGAAACAGCTCAGTGGTTCTGGCACCAGCCTTGTAAACACAAGATCCTAAGTTCAATCCTTGGCACCAAAAAAAAGAAAAAAAATCCAAAAAACCAAACCAAATATTGTTACCTTGTCAACACTGGTAGACTTGTCAACTTGGATTAGGACAACCTGGATCATTAATCCTATCTAGCAATTGTGCCTCAATATGCTGTGCTAACTCATCAATTGGTCTACTTCTAGCACTAGCCAAAAGAGGAGTGTAAAGCAGTTTTGAACTGCACAGTCTCCTAAAAGTTCAGGACAGAGGTCCCTAGCAGCAGTCAGGGTCAACTGCCTGCCTTTACTAATAGTAAAGGGCTTCTTAGCTTTAGTGATGTGATTAGCTGCTAAAAATGATTCTCTTAGTGCAGGCACATGAACAGGTGGCCTTCAACAATTGCTTCTGTTTTTCATGTTCATGTATTTTCTACTGAAAAACTTTTAAAACTTCTCTCTTAATTCAGGGTGGTTGGTCTTCATTGTAGCAAAGCAGTTGTGTGGGTTTCATGGCTTCATTGGTTTGCTGGTTTCCTATATTTTATGAAGTGGACTTGGAGAATGTAAGTCACATGTTTTAATCACATCATTTAAGTAGAACCCATGGTATTTTTTTAAACCCAACTCTCTTTTTATTGGCAGTCTTAGAGTCATCTGAGGTCTCACCATTGAGACTTTTCCCATTTGCAAAGAAGCTCTCTAGAGATGTTTGCTTTCTTTACTCACTTTGGCTGGGGTTAGCTTGTGGTCTTAACAAAAGCATGACTGAAACAGTGCACAGTGAGAGAAAAAAGACAGATGTAAGTAAATAAAATAATGGACAGGCCACACATGGCCAAAAATAAATGCCAACTCTGATTTAAAGCCTGCCACACAGTCAGCTGCATAACTGAAATACATCAACTCATTTTCCACTATAAAGCCTGCCAGAAGAAGCAGCTTAATTGTATTTGAAACTCACTGGTACAGTTTGGCTATGACCATGTAAGTATTGACATGTTATGGTGTTTGTATAGTCAAAATGCCTGTGAATGTTAATCTGTATTTGTAGCTTTTTTCCAGTGCTAGCTTCCCTGCCTCAGCTCCACCTCAGATTATGAGGCATTAGATTCTCATCAGAAGTGTACAACCTAGAGCATTCACATGTGCAATCCACAGTAGGATTTACAGTCATAAAAATCTAACGCTGCCACTAGTCTGATAGGAGGCAGAGCTCAGATGGTGATATGAGAAAAGAAGAGCAGGTATGAAAGTACATGAAACTTGACTTGCTTACCTGTCGCTCACCTCCTGTGGTGTGGCCTGGTTCCTATCAAGCCATGAACCAGTACCAGTCTGTGGCCCAAGGTTTGGGAACCTAAACTGTAATGTTATTTATTGGTACGTTACTGCATGAGTACTAGAAATATTAAACTTAGCTTTTATCATTTCAAAGCATTTCCTAAAGTTTGAAAAAAAAAATCAGTCTTCTCTAAAAATGTCTGTGGTAGAAAGAGTTCATGCTTCTAGCATAGATCTGGATGCCAGGGAACAGGCTGACAGTACCAAGGGCTTCACTCAGTATCACAAGGTTGACACATCCAGTCTCACTGCACCAGTGCTTCTCAACATTTTTCAGTATGTCCTATCACCATCTTCTTCCAACAACTTTTTCCCACAATCTTTTAAAACAGAGAATACTTTTTAAAAAAGAAGGAAAGCAAAAGAATAAAGAATTGCTTTGCTTGGAAGTTCTATCCCACTTACCCCTATTGTTGTTAAAGTAAGTTGGATTTTTTGAAACAGTATTAACTGTATAGTTTAGAGTAGAACTCACTATATTGCACAAACCAGCCTCAAATTCACAGAAATTCTTCTGTCTCAGCCTCCCTATGTTGGGATTACAGGTGTGAGCCAGAAAACCTAGCCTACATTAGTAAACTTCTCAAGAGCAAAGTTTGTTATATCCTTTGTTATATTCTACATAAAGTGAAGACAGGAGTCATTTTGATTGCATTACAATCAAATTTTGATGCATTACAGAGTTATTTTTGACAGCCCAAGCTGAAAATACTCAGAAAATAGGGCTAAGAAAAGTTTGGAGACCACTTGCTACAATGCCTCTCCTACTGTAGTAAGACAGCTAGTCATTTTCCAAGGTCACAAGTTGAGTAGTATTACAATATGGTTTCTTTATTTCCTGTCAAATGTTCTTCCTTAAACCCTATAATATCAGTTAGCTTGAGGAAAAAAATATGTTTAAACTTTGATGAATTTAAAACCAACCCCTCAGCCCCACTTATAAAAATAATAGCCCTTGAGCCAAAGCAATATTTTTTGTCTTTTGGCATGTAATGCTCTCCTTCCTTGAGATGCTTTTAAATTTTTCTTCTACAGAAGAAACGTAGTCACAGTAAATTTCTCATATTGAAAATGTCAAATTCCTATTTGTTATATGATGATGTAAGTGACTACAAAATACAAATTTCTGTAGAGGATATAAACTCTACACAGATTTGGATTCCAATATCTGTGGCGATATGAGTGATAACTACAAAGTTGCTTTCTGTGAGTTGTTTTGAAATAGTTGTTATGACTGCCATTGTTCACGGCAAGCCAGTATATGTGCATGTCTCAAAGAGAGATTGCAACTGCTGATATTTGTACTCATATTTGTCATTGTCACCAAACTCCAAGGCGGATATTGCCAAAGGATCTCATTCTCATGCAAGAGATGGTGGCCGACAACAGGAAGGACAAACACCAGTGCTTGCTGAGTTTCGACTCTGTTTAGGGACAGTACTTGGAAGATAGGGTGCTTCCCTTTTGCAGAACCCTGGTTGTAACTAACTCACAAGCTGTCCATTGATGTATTTATTCCAGACACAGTGTATGAATATGCACTGGGCTCTGAGAGATTTACAAGTGGGGGACACAGTACTGAAAAGGAAACAGAGCCCACATTCTTCAAGAACTTACATTCCAGAGAGGAAAAAGGTAAATAAATAAATAAAAAGTGAGTGAATAAATGAACAAGTCAAATACTCTCTGCACTGTGCTAGGCATTTAATTGTACTGTATCACCTAATTATCAAAACAACTCATGTGAGTACTACTTCATTTAATGTTACAAATGAGTAAAATGAAGAGGAAAGAGGATAAGTAACTTTACACAATATCTCAAAGTCTGTAAGGGCAAGCATAAAATACTAACCTAGGAAGTTGTATTTCAGTGCTCATGTTCTATACCACTATAAAATAACAATAGGCTGCACATTTGTGTTCTGCAAAATGTGTGGGTTGAAAAATAATCCCCGGTGCAATGGTATTAGATGGAGATCAGTGCCCTTAACACAGAGGCTCCAGGAAGTTCCTTGCCCCTCCCCCCATGTGGGGCTGCAAAGAAGGAGGGGAAGAAGACCCTCCCCAGACACCCAATCTGATGACATCCTGACATTACTTTTTTTTTTAGGTTTTTTTTGAGACAGGGTTTCGCTTTGTAGTTCAGGCTGGCCCTGAGCTCAGCCTCCAACTCACATCACAGCAATCCTCCTGCCTCTGCCTCCCGAGTGCTGGGATTACAGGCGTGAGCCACCATGCCTGGCACTGTGGTATGTGGTACTGGTTGCTGCTGGGGTGAGTCTCCACACCCAGTATTGTTATGTGGTTACTGGGGAATCAAACCCGGGCCCTTGCGCTTGCAAGACAGGTGCCGGAACCACTGAGCTAACTCCCCGGCCCCCATCCTGACATTATTAAAGCACCCAAAACAGATTAAGAAATGTGAAAATCACATTCTAAATTTTAGAATTTGGGGAGAAAGCAGAAATGATAGCATAGTGTAACATGTGGCTCAGCTAGGCAACTTTCTGATAGGTATGTATAGAAAAGGCACCACATCGAGAACAGGGTGTTTGGAAAGGCTTTCTGGAGATGGTGAGGCCTACCCCAGGTCTTGAAGAATAAATAGGAATTAATCAGAGAAAGGAAATGGAAGAGGACTGCAAACAAGAAGGCCACTTTCACTTTATGGGTGGAGGTTGTAGTGGTGTCAGAGGTCCAGGAGACACAAAGCTAGAAGGCAATCTCGGGCTAGATTCTCCAAGGAGGAGTTTGAGCTTTTCTTTTGAAAGTAACTATTGCTTAATTTTAAGAGTTTTATATAATCCACTTTTACTTTAAATAATTTCCTTTGGGTTCTTGCCCACCGGGCCTTTGAGAGGAGTTAAGGGTCTTCTTTGCCTCCTCTCCAGCCCCTAGCTGCCAGGAACGACCAGTTCCAGGTCCTCGGCACTCCCCCTGTGACTCCCATGAGGCATGTGCTGCTACTTGATGGGAAGAAACAGATTTTGATTTCATTTAACAAAGAAAAGCAACTGGCTAGAAGACGGCATGGTCTGAAAAGGATCTTTTCCTGCTCCTGCCTTACCACATACAGTGCAAACCTTGAAACTAAAAGGCAAAATTCAACTGATTTCATTTGATTCTCTCAGGGCACCTCAACTTGTCATCAGTGCTGGAGCCTTGTGGCCAATGAATATGTAGGCAAGGGCCTAGGTGGGATGAGCCAATAGCTTAGTTTTTTTTTTTTTCTGGCTTCTCTCTACTGAGGAAGCAAATTTTTAAGCGTGGAGAAACCTTGAAACTCTAAACTCTGAACAAATTGAATTCAAATTCTTCCTGGGAATGCACAGACCAAACAGTAACACTCTGATTCTTTTTCATTCTTTTAAAGTAAATGGGATTGAAGGTGAGGATAACTCTTATGTAGATACTTTGTACTTCTTATGTAAGTGAATTCTGAAGGATACACAGAAACTGACAAGTGGTATGAGGGCTGGGAAAATGAGAACTAATGGAAGAAGAAAGTTAGACTATGTATTTTTAGTTATTTGAATCAAAGGATTAAATTATTCATTCATAAGATACTCCATGTCTAAAAAGTGTGTAAATATGACTACCTATTAACCTGTATTGGATAAAGCATGTGAAATAATGGAGACTCGAGGTACATGGATAAAAACAATAGCCCAGTGTCTGTATGTAGTGCTAAAGAAGAATAAACCTAGGAATGAATTTCTCTTTGGTCACAGTGCAGAAGGCACAAGATGGTACCAGGAGAAGCTTACTGACTCAATGACTCAGAATCTGCCACCAAAAATAAAGTGTAGATTAATAAGATTTTTCTCCTCCAGATGACCTGTCACTCAGCAGTTACTTGTTTTATTTTCTATGTGCATAAATGAATTTGTTGCATAGAGAAGCACCTCATTGTTTCCAACTGAGAAAAATAAGAACATTTTCATTCAAAAAAAACCTGACTGCTTAACTGAGCTAGAAGTACATGGTATCATCTCTTTCAAATCTCAGATATTTTGGGTTGGATAAAAAACTATTCAAAGATTTTGTGGTTGAAGAAAATGCAGAGTCAGATAAATGGAGTCTGCAACAGTTCAGTTTAATTTCAGTTTGATTTGCTTGCGAGCTGCCTAGAGATTAAGAAAGCCTATTTCGTGCAGGCACAGCTTGGCTACTACATCTGCCCCAGCCTCACTGGTGCTATTCCTCGGCTCTGTGTTGTTGTTGCCATGAACTGAGCAGCTCGACTCCACCATGCTCTTGAAGCCACCAGCCACGGACTGAGACCTCTGTAACCGTGAACCAAGCGAACTCACTCCTCTTTTACATTGTGGGTTTGCAGTATTGGTCCCAGCAATGGCAAAGCTGACTGATAGAGTCTGGCTGATAGACAACAGGACTTGTAAAATCGCTTGAATTCTTGCTAAAAGATGACCAATAGCCACCATGATTCACAAGCGCAATAACCTTTGCTTCTAGTTTCCATGTGGCAAATATTTGTGGAATGCTCCCTGTATGAGAAGAAATACTGTATGTAATTCAGTTCCTATCCTCCATGAATGTTTTTGACAAAAATACACAAAGCAGCAAGTGAGTCTGCACTTAACGTATTATAGAACGCCAGACGGGGAAGATCTCTGCGTTAGATGTGTGGTCACGGACATGGGAATTTTAGATGAACTTGGAAGGATTAGGCTCCCAGGATGTGAGGAGACACCAAAATGAATTATTTTCAGTAATAACAATAATCTCTATTTCCTCACAGCCAGACAGACTCAAATGTTAATTGTACTTTGCACTGGAAAAATTAAACAGTGAATAGAAAGCCATGCAAACATGAGCACAACTAAATCTTTCTGCTTAACCGTTTGTTCCTTGTTAAATCACCTTCTTATAATGAGTTGTTATGAGAAAACTGGGGGCAGGAACTGGCTTCTAAAAACAGCAAAATAAAGTCTCTGAGGTGTGAAAATGAAATCTCCTCCTGTTCTCAGCTTGGGGTGCTGATGGGCCTGGATACAACAGGGGCACTCCCCTGGGTGTTGGCCCAGCTCACCCCGGGCACACGTGGAGGAGCCTAAAAAATGAACTAAAAAGATGTGTGTTGGGGGGGTGCACTGATGTAAATACTCAATATTATGGAGATTATAAATTTAGTGAAGGTTCTCAAACAATAGCCACCTTTTCTGACAGTGACATCTTTTCATTTAAAAGCGTATGCACACACACACAGACACATATACAGACACACACACGGACACGGACACACCCAGATTTACTCACGTACTTTCAATGTTTCATGATTTCAAAACAGCCATCTGTGGACTAATCTGACAGCTAGTATCCAGAAACATAAATGACAGTACAGTGGACACTCCCCCCCACTCTCCTCCAGACAGTGGGCACCCCGCTTGCCCACAGTCCCCGTGGAGGGCCGCAGCAAGACTGCCCTGCCCGTTAAGGAAATGAGCAATGTGAAGCAGACATTGCACAGGCGCCACTGATGGTTGTGTCTGTGTGTTTTGGCCCTTGCACTACAAGGGATTATCTTTAACCCAGGAAGCCAAAGACGAGGGCTTCGGGTCACACTAGTGGTCAGCACCATGGCACCAATAAAGTTAATGAAATGACTAATTAGATGCGGAATATTATGCTATTGTTACAGTGCTTGAAAGAGGGAAAACGTGACAGTCTCTGCTTAAGAAGCTTATGGCCTAAAGGAAATACAAACAGACCTCAATTTCCTTTCTTCTCACTTGAGTGAATATATCTTACACTGTTCTATCAAATCAGAAAGGCTCTGTGGGGAGATTTAGCTCCGTTTAATATGTATGCAGAGAAAAACCTGAAGAGTTAGAGCAGGGCAGCAAGTCACCTTTTCCATGGAGCAGTAATGGTTCATAGTGAGATACAGCCTTGGCACAGAAATTGCAAATCCCCTCATTCCCAGTCTTAAATCCAAGGCACGCACCAACCACCCAACACGCTGCAGAACAAGATCTTCTGGAGACAGAAAATTAATAGTTGTGAATCCTCTTAAAAGGATGTTTTATTTTACTGTCCTAAATCACTGTTATTGTCATTTCAAAATCACGGTCTTCTGCGTCTGCTGGCTTAATGCCTTCTGCTCCTGAGGAGAGAGGCTCCAGGTATCTGAAGAGCTGTGTCTTATGGTTAGTAATATAAACCTGATGCTTCCCTCTGACGGCAACACTAATTTCCATAAGCACTCTGCTGTATTGTGCTTTTATAGAGTAACCCAGAAGGGCTGAAGGCCACAAGTAAAAGAACTAAAGTATTTCTGAGACAAAGCACAATGATACCTATGACTGTTTTGAAATTATCATCACCATCATTATTATTATTATTATTATTTTATTATTAGTTTTTTGAGACAGGGTCTCACTTTGCAGTTCAGGCTGGCCCTGCACTCACTGTGTAGCTCAAGTTGACTTCGAACTCACTGCAATCCTCCTGCCTCTGCCTCCCAAATTCTGGGATTACAGGCATGAGCCACCATGCCTGGCCCTCCTGAAGTTATTTTTGAGTAATAATTTGAAGGCATATGTTTAAAGATTCTATCAAGTTATTTGTGTAGATTCTTGCATTCCTTCCAATACCAAATCAGTTTGCTGATGTCAAAGGCCAACAGCATATGGCCTATTTTGGGATCACAACTGAATGTGTGTGATAAAAGAGAAAATGTATCAGAACAAAGCAAATCTTCCCAGGTCCTCCTATCTGGCCTGGCAATTCCCAGCCCCATCAGGCCCCCCAACCAACTTGGAGGCCCGGCATTATTTCCCAGTACCTTGGAGCTGGCCTCCTCTCCCTGGGGCACAATGTGAGTCATCTTATTTAGTGCCCCGGGTTTCCTCTGCACTTTGATCCTTGGATCACCTTTCCTCTAGACTTGTGTATCTCTCTCTTCTTTTTTCTTTCCAAGTCAGGTAATTGGGTGAGGTCAGCCCGCACTGGGTGAGGTCAGCCCGCGTTGTGTGCTTTTGTGCCTCAGCTATGCACTTTGTCCCTACTCAATTTTGTGCTCTGAAAGGCTTCAATTTTGTAACATTAAAATCCTTCCGTTTTCTGACTGGGGGAAAATGTGGTATCCCAGGGGGAGAGCCTGCTGTGGCCACTATAGTGTGGCCCAGGTAACTGCCACAGATGTGAGAAAGGTTGGGCCTTGAGCCCCCCTGCAGCAGTATATTTCAGGAAGCCTAATAATGATATGAATCTAAAGAAAGAAAGCTGAAAAAAATATGGTCTTGGGAAAGTACTTTGAAAAAAGTAACTTGTAAACATATAAAGGTATGTGATACAAATTGCTTTATTATCATAAAGGGTGAAGGTGACAGAAAATATTATGTGAGACGAACATCTGGCTGTTCACATGTTATGGAATTAATGAGATTTAAAAGGCTTTTTTGATTTTTTAACAAAACATCTCCCCTAGTGGCCTTTCACTGCATCTGAAAATTTACATTTTCATAACCAGAAGGGCTCTTCTCAGATGCAGTCATCTTTCCTGAGAGGTCCATGTACAATCCGTCCCCATCAGTGTGCTAGGTGCAGCAAGTGACTGACTCTGTCCCGCGGGCCAGGATCACACAGAAGTAGAGCCCGAGAAGGGATGTTTAGATCCACAGTGAGCAGAGAACATTTCAGCGCTCTGCTGCCCAGTATGATGGACATAGGTCCTTTGCAGCTGCTGAGATTTCAATTAATTAAAATAAAATAAAATCACTTAGTCCCTCAGTCACCTTGGAGTCGCCTGAAGGGCTCATCAGCCATGACTATCAGGCAGTCCAGACACAGAATACTTCTTTCATTGCACGGCTCTGGTCTAGAATGTAGAGGACCTAATGAAGATGCCATGCCTAAATGAACTTTTTCTGTGTGATGGCTAAATCTAGAAACCAGTGATGAAAGTCCAGGAAAAGAAGTAAGATGGGGGAAGAGCTCTAACAGAAAAATGGTATTACATGAAGTAGGGGTTTCAGGGAGACCAGAGACAGACCAGAGAAACATTACCCGTTTCACCATTTTCTTCAGTCTTTTGTTTATATAGTCTTAGGAAAAGGCAGGATTTCCCAGCAGGTGATGCTAGGGATCAAATTCTGGGTTTGCTACAGAAAAGCTAGGTGCTTGTGGGCAACTCATTTAATTCTTAATATTTCCTTAGCTATGGAATTGATAGTGCAATTTCTACCTTGTACCACTGTTGTGAAGGTTAAGTCTAATACACATGGAGCATTGTAGGTGTTCAGTAAGTTAGACCTGTGATCTTATGGAGCCAGTTACCTTGCCTGGGATCACTGACATCTGTGTGTCTGTCTCTGTATCCAACATGTAGGAGGCATTTCGTAAATGCTGTAGTTGGATTTAATTGAACTGGAGTATTCCCACTACTCTTTTTTTACACACTGAATTTCAATATGAATGAAGACTCAGTGGAAGATGCTGTTCGAGCTCTGATGTTATTAGCATAGCAGGAGTAATTAACACGAAATAGGATCAGAAGACAACAATCCCTTAGAAGCTAATCCTTTTAAGTTAATGGAATTGAAATATTATAATTCATGAAATAGCACTTAAATAATATTGCTTGGACAGTTACAGCTTACTATTTATATTTGTTGAATTTTTAAAATTATATCCTTCACAGAATTGCTTGAGGGCACAAGTACAAAGCATTAATACATTAATTATCATAAATGAATCATCAAACAGCAACAGTAATAAACAGCTTAAGCTAATATATTAAGCCAGTGGCCTTTGTGCTTCTCTACTGAGGAAAGGTGTTTCTAAGAGCCGCCCATTGGTGGAATGTTGGATGTGGAAATGGAATGAGGTGGTTGGTTCCGTCCACTGCTGTCATATAACCAACGTGGGCAGAAGCTCCTCACTGTAGACTTCTGAGGAAGATGTTCTGTAGCTTTTCTCAGACATGCACTCATCCTTGAGCCATTTTTCTTTATAGATTTCAAAAAATGCTGTTAATTTGCCCCGAGGCACCAATAAACAGCAGCTGAATCTTTGCTTCCTAATTTTTCAAGTGAAACATTTGAAACTTTCAAATAGAAATTTTTCAAATTTGGCTCCGGGTTGTCCAGAGCTACTCAGGGTCTTCAGGGAACAGAAAGAGCAAGATGTGAGCAGGGAGAGACCCGGTTCACTCTCTCCTCAGCCCAACATTCCCTTCGCAATCATGGTTAAACCAGCGCAGCACTTTTTTTAAAACACATATTTAATAGGTTTGTTTTAATTCAGTTAGAAGAAAAGGTTCCAACAATAGAAATCTAAATATTTTGAGAATCACCAAATTAGATCATCCTAAATGTTCTGTTTGCTTAAGACCTGTCTTTCTTGTTCAGGGCTGCCCATTTAGATCCCAAGTCGGGTTCAATGACTTTGTGGGAAACCTTGACATTTAAAGAACAATATCCACAGAGGATCTTAGCTTTCAGCTAGGTTTGGTTTCTACTGTGTAGTCTAAAAGCACTGATTTCTTTTTAAGTAGAAATGAGTAAGGGCAGTATGTCATGACTTTCTACAAGAGAACAAAGTTTTGCCCCGGAGAGTTATTGTTTATGAAGATTTTTACTCTTCCCATGCTCCTTCATATGCCTACATCTTCACCTTGATACACACCAAGTGATCAATGCTATTACTCTCAAACAATTTTACTTCATTGGTTCACTCTACTAATTTCTGCCTTTTATCAAGAAGAGCTATTTCACTTAGTGAAGATGGCTTATTTTAGTTGGCCTGTAAATTCTCAAATATAGATTGGGCATAATTTACAGGGTTGAGATGGATATGCAAGTGTTAGAGCATATTTGACCCACACATGTAATTTGTTTTGGAGACAATATGGATTCCATTATTGTGCCTTGCACTCAGTAATGCCTAAAGCATACTTGTTGCCACAGCAGGAGTCTCGATATAATTCTACTGACGTGTTTCACAATGTGTAAACACTCGGTCACTGCTGCGTGTCACACGCTCTGAGCTGGGTGTTTGCTGTTACTGTGAGACCAACAAGAGTGAACAAGTTCAGCACTCCAGTGTCTTTCTTATCACTTTTCCCGCTCTAGTTTAGTGGCTGTTGGTAAACTAGCAACAACTGAAGAAAGGAATGAATTCCACCTTCTTTTCTGAACAGCTAGAGGCAGCATTGCTGTGGGTGACCGGTCAGAGATAAGAGACTGCTCACTTCCTCAGTTCTTTCCTCCTTCCCTCCAGCCTCCTCCCCATTTCCAGCCTCCTCCCCATTTCCAGCCTCCTCCCCCATCCCTCTCTCTCGCTCTCCCTCTTCCTTCCCTTTCTGAACATTCAAGGAAGCACAAAACTAAAAGTAGAAAATCATACAAATATCCATCTACCTTCACTTAGCATGTTCGTCTTAACAGTTTTCAATATTTGATCCACTATTTAAGAAATAGACATTCCCAAATAGAGTTGAAACTACCTACATAATGACCCTGCCTTTAACCACACTCTGTCCAGAAGAGATTTAAACCTCTCGTTGCCCCAGGCTCTGTTCACATTAAATCAGTTCTGCACAGGCAGCCATTAGGATTTTTAAACTTTCCAGGTAATGATTGCAACGTATACAGTTCAAAAAGCACTGTTCTATCTTCTACTCCAAAAGTAATTGCCATACTATATTTGATGTTTATGTCTTTACTGCACATGTATTCACACACAATATAATTTTTGCATGTTTTAATATAAAAATTGTATAATACTGTATGTGTTCTAATATTTGCCTTTATTCTCAACATTACCTTTAATTTTTGTGCATGTTGGTATATGCAGCTATAGTTTATTCATTTTAACTTTTTACATCCAACTTATAAGTAAAAAAACCATATTATTAGTTCACTTTCTTATGGGTAGATATTGGTAATGTGACTTTCTAGTTTGAATTGGTTCATGTCTCCATTTATTTAAGTGATTCTTTTTATGTTTTGAAAAGATCTTTCTTGTCTTGTGTGATCTTATTCCTAAATATCCGAGGTTTTCTACTGTTGCAAAAGGTGTTCTTATATCACATATTTTATTTGTCATTAGTTCATAAGAATAAAATTAGTGTCACTGGGTAGATTGTCTGTCCAACAACATGGCTATATTTTCATATTAGCTTTAGGAGATTTTTGTATAGATTCTCTTAGATCCCATTTGGAGACTATCATACAACCTGTACACAGCAACAGTTTTCTTTCTGATCCGTACAAACGTTGCACCTTTCTTTGATCTTACTTCATTGTTTGGAATCTCTAGCATAATATTTAGTAAAATCCGTCAGAGAAACTCTTAGCATCTCTCTGAATACAAAGAAAATACTTCCAGTGTTTCAAAGATTGTGTTTGCGATAGGGTTTTATGTGGGGGCTTCTTATAGGTTTAGAGTTGTCTTTTTGTTTTACTAAGACTTTTTCATCATGAAAAGATGCTACATTTTATCATGTACTTTTAAAATCAGAATCAAATTATACAGCTGTGTTACAGTGGAAGGCATTTGGTACTTGCTTCGTAATCCAATTTCTGAGACAACTATTTCCAAT
>PVIR01005246.1:37193-62930 GCA_004026965.1 Petromus typicus
GCTGGCCCCGAGCTCAGCCTCAAACTCACATCACAATCCTCCTGCCTCTGCCTCCCGAGTGCTGGGATTACAGGCGTGAGCCACCATGCCCGGCACTGTGGTATGTGGTACTGGTTGCTGCTGGGTTGAGTCTCCACACCCAGTATTGTTATGTGGTTACCGGGGAATCGAACCCGGGCCCTTGTGCTTGCAAGACAGGCGCCGGAACCACTGAGCTAACTCCCCGGCCCCCTTAACTTATTACATTTAAGTACTGGTTGATATTATTGTATTTAGATGTGATATTGTAAAATTTTCTGTCTATGGCATTTATTATTTTCCCACTTATTTTTCTTCTTTCTCTAGTTTCAATTGAATATATGATTCCATTTTCTCTCAGCATATCAATTGCACTTTTTAGAAACCCATTTTTTAGTGATTTCTCTTGAATTTGTAGCCTACATTAACAACTAATCCAAATCTATTTTCAAGCTGCACTACATCATTTCATAAAAAGACTTTACAAGAAAATATTAACAGTTTCCACACCCTAACTCTTTATGTAATTGCTGTTACTGATTTTGATTATTGATTACTAATACCATTATTCTTAGGAATTCATGAGAAATTGGTTCCAGGACTCTCAGTGAACATCATAATGTACAAATGCTCATGCTCTTTATATAAAATTGCATTGAATTTGCCTATACCTATACATAACCTCCTATATACCATACAGTGTAAATGTAAATGCTACATAAATGGCTGTTATACATGTGATTGAGGAAATAATAGCAAGATAAATCTGTGTAAGTTTAGTACTGATACTTTTTGCCCAGATATCTTTCATTCATGGTTGGTGGAATCCACCAATATGGAGGACTGACTCTATATTGGTACTATGATTGTTTTTAACAGTTCACTATTATATTAGTTTTCCATTGCTGGTACACAATGCTGGCCATGGAATTTAAAGGAAAAGTTTAATTTGGCTTGTGGTTTCAGAGTGGTCAGTCCATGGTCAGGTGGCTCCAACCCAGAAACACTATGGCAGAGAGGAATGGGGAAGCAAAGCTGCCCTCTCCACAGTGGGCAGGAAATAGAGTGGGTTAAAAGTATCAAGAAGCGATATACCCTCCAAAGGCACCCTAGTGACCCACCTCCGACTGGACTCTGTCTCCTCACAGCATATTTGGTTATGAGCATCTTGGGTTAATTCACTGATGAGCTTAGTGCTCCCATGGACCAGTCACCTCTCCAGGAGCCTCCCAATCCAGTCAAACTGCAATTAAGCTTAACTACCACATAGGTCTTAAATCAGTTAGGAGTAAGATAAAATATTTTAGCCTACTTTTATCTATTATTTGTCTGATGCTCTTGCTTTCCCCCTAGAAATCCAGATTTCTAACTGTATCATTTTCTTCTGAAGAATTTTTTTACTTTTCTGTGGGTCACACAATGGATTCTCAGGTTTTTCAGAGCAGTTATTTCTTCCTCCATTCTCAAAGATGGTTTTACTGAATGAAAAATGCAAGTTTGGTGGCATTTCTTTTTCAATATTATAATTTAAATCTTTTATTCTATTCTTTTCCTGGTATACAGACAGAAGTCTTTTACTATTTTTATCCATGTTCCTCTGCAAATAAGATTTCTTTTTGGCTTTTAATATTTTTTTCTTTGCTTTTGGTTTTCCACAGTTTGAATGATATGGCTAGGTTATTTTTGCTTATTGTTTTTACTATTTATCATGCTTGGTATTCTCTGAACATTTAGAATATGTGAGTTGGTAGTTATTTATTTGTTTTTTTTCTTTTTTTTTAGTTTTTTGAGATAGGGTCTCGGTATGTAGTTCAGGATGGTCCAGAACTCAGCCTGGAACTCACAAAAATCCTCCTGCCTCTGCCTCCCAAGTGCTGGGATTACAGATGTGAGCCACCATGCCCAGCAATGTGGTATATGGTTCTGATCCTGGAGGGCGTGAGTCACTATGCCTGACGTTATTGTGTGTGGTTACTGGGGATTGCAGTAACTTGAAAGGCAGGCGCCAGAATCACTGAGCTAAATTCCAGACCCATGATTTGGTAGTTTTAAAAGAATTCTTAGTGATTATTCAATCATTCAACTATTTCTTTTTAAAATTGATTTTATTGGTACATTTTATAAATACATTATGATCACATTCAACATTGAGAATTTGTACCTGTACATGACACATCCTGATTCTCATTCTTCTGTCTTCTTCCTGGTATTTTAATTACATATACTTACACCTTTTGCAGGTTTCCACAATCATTTTTGGATGTTCCATCATTTTAAAATTCATTTTCCCTCCACATTTCAATTTAGGAATTCTCTGTTTGCCTGTGTTCACTCTGTTTCCTTAGCTTTATCAAGTTTACTACTGAGCAAATCAAAGGTATTCTTAACTGCTAGTATGGTGTTTTTGATATCTATCATTTCCTTCTAGTTCTTTCTTAGAATTTCTATGTCTGCTTAATTTGCTGTCTGTTTCTGCATATAGTCTACTCTTTCCATTAGAGCTTTTAGCATATTAATCATAATTCTTTTTGGTTCCTTGTCTTATAATTCCAGCATCATTCCATCTCTGAATCTGGTCCTGATGATTGCTTTGTCTGTTTAGATTTCATTTGCTTCATTTGTTTTTTGGTATACTTATAATCTTTTCCAAAAGATGAAAGTATGTCTGCTGATATGGGTTCAGGTAATAGGATTGCATGAGGATTTATGTGAATTTGGCTTAGGAGTTAGACTGCATTATGGTCTGAATGTACCCATACTCCTAATCTCAACAGTATTGAAATGAGGTCTTTAGAAGGTAATTAAGTTATTGGGCTGAACCCTAAAGAATGGGATTAGTGTCCTTATGAAAGAGACCCAAGGGTCCTCGTGTATCTATTCTACCACGTGAAGACATAATAAAAGACATCATCTCCAAAGAAGAGAACAAGACTTCAAAGCAGAACTTACTAATGCTTTGATTTGGGACTTCTCAGACCACAGAGCTGTGGGCAGTAAATTTCTATTCTTTATAGATTACTTAAGTGAAAATAGTTTGTTACATTCTTCTGAAGAGACTAAGGCAGGTTTTCTGTAGCTACAGGGGCCATGTGCTTCCTCCACTCTTCTTATTTTAGTTTCTCCTGTCTTTGGGCTTCTGTTACGTGCCTCGGGTTCAGCCCGTGTCTCACAACATCTTTAGCAGTTTTCACTGTGATGCTGTAGCTCTATGATGCAGTGCTAACATGTGTGGGAGGGACAGTGTTCTATACCTTCCAGTTTAACTAGATCTCAGTCCATTTTTGAGCCACTGTCCTACATCATTTACCTTCAGAAGTATTTTATCAGAGACACAGTTTTTTTTTTTTTTTTTCCTTTTCCTCTCTCCCCTCTTCCTCTTCCTGGCCAAAGTACTTCTGGTCTAATTCCTCAAACCTCTGACTTCTACTGACTACATTTCCTGCTTCCCTTTTCCATAAGCCAGGAAGATTAAAGGAAGCCAGAGCTGAAGGAATCTCCTTTCCCTCACAGGAATAAGGCTCAGGAAGTCCTGCTTTGCAGAGGAGCTCTCTGAGAGTAGCTCACAGTGACTCCTATTGTCCTCCCTGCCAGAACCGTAGGGGAACCTCTCTTGGATCTTTATTTGTGGAGTTCCTGGGACATAAAGACTGTGAAGTTGTGCCTGGCCCTTGACCCCAGGCTGTGTCCCCTAGGAGTTTCTCACCTTCAGGTGACTTCACACTCCGCTTCAGCAATTCATCAGAATTGCCACTTCAGTATTTCTCGCAGCAGGTCCTGCTGCAGGTCATCAGACCCGGGCCACAGCTCTATAGATGCACCTGGCTGCCCAGATTCCAGACAGTGCTTCTACTCTGTAAGCTTAGGGCTGTGGCGGGTCTGAGAATCTGTCGGTTTTAGATCGTCGAGCTCTTTACATGTCAGAAAGGAGAACAAAGTCTTAACCCAGACTTTTCACTGCCCCTTTCAGGTCCTAGATTCATAGGGAGGAATTGTCCAAAGGGAACAGAGCCAGGCCCTGATCCATTTTCACTGTGGCCCTAGCATTGCTTCGTATATACACCTCTAGGCTTCAGTTTTTGGTTTTGCCCTGTAGGAATTATCTTTGCTTTCCAGTATCCTCAGTTCTAAATTTATAGACATATACATTTATATTCACCCAGCTTTTCTTAGTATTTTGTAGCTGGGGATTTATATATTATTCAGTTTGTAATATTGCTGAAACTAGTGCCTAATCAGTTTTTCACTGAAATAAGGTATTCAACTGAAATTAAAGTTTTAGGTGGGAACCGTGAGTCCCAAAATCTCACTGGCCCAGCAAAGTCCTTGTTGCTCTGCCCTGACTGCCATACTGCAGTGAGCACAGAGTCCTCTGGGCTTCAGTTGTGTCATGGGCCCCACAGGAAGACGACCATGCTATGGCTTTGCTCCAGCTTCTCCTCTGTGTGATCTTGATAACACTTCTGTTCTCAAAACTATGACCTTCATGTCTGGATTTTGCTTGGGCTCTTCTTGTTGCAGTTGTCCACTCCATCCCAAGAAATGTTGGGGTAGATGTTAAATGTCTCCGATTAGCATCCCCCACCTCTTGTTCCTCCCCCAGCCTTATCCTAAGCCTCCAGTTTATGACTTTTCCTCCAGAGAAGGGATTTCACAAATCCTATCTGCTTCTTGGTGTACAGTTTGCTCTTTTTTTTAATATACAGCTTTGACCCAGGGAGATATTGAAGTTAAATCTGTACAATTACTCAGAAGAACTAAGGCATACCCAAAGAGTCAATCCCAGGGATTTAATTTACCCAGGGCCCCTAAAACTTTATGGGGGAGGGAAGTGCTTATGAAGAAGAATTAAAGGATTTTTGTCAAATATTCTAGTTTATTGCATGTAATCACTGGAGGAAGGAATGGATGGGCATGTCTTTCTGCAGTTCCTACAGAAGAAACCTAGTGTGTTGGAGTACAGAAACCTAATATTTGAGTATTTTAAAACGCCACTCTATTTTTTTTAATCTCCCTTCTCTTGAGATAAGAAGATTAAACCTTTAATTTCTGGGCCTCAGGTGAAACGCCCTTAGCAGGCACTGTGGGTGGTGTGGTTGCTACTCTCACACAAGAGGCTGCTCATCAAAGAGTCCTTTGAAACTGCATCCATAGGTGAGGCCATTGAGAAGGGGCCAAGGTCATCCATACAGGAGGCTGGTTAATTCAATTACAAATCAAACTGCAAAGCAAAGGCAGTGCTGCAAGTCTCTAAGACCCAGTAATGAGGAATCTTTTTTTTTTTTTTCCCCCTTTGAAAGGGTTTAAGCAAGCCAGCTTTAAGAAGTCTTGCAAGTCTCAGGTTCTTATGTGCATACTTCTATATCAACATGGTAGAGTGGTTAGTGATAAGAGGAAAAGCAAGTCTTTAGTAGGGAAATCAAGAACATTTCAATGCCATGTCTTGTCCCATAAGGTTCACAGTGTCAACCTTTCAGCTCGACTAAATTCTGGGCAGATGAGCATTTCTCTAAACCTTTGAAAATAGAAAGACTTCAATCTTCCCTAGTGTCTACTGCAAACAAAAGCTTCCTTGTTTGTACCTCTTACTTCACTGCACCTTTCAGAACAGACTGACTTAGAAACCAGTAGTCAAGACTAGATGGAGACCATACCTTGTGAGCAACAAATGACTTGTACACAGGCCAAAGCATTTCCTGGAATTGACAGTTGAGTTGTGTTGACATAAGTGGTTTCACATCTTTGGCAGAAACTTTTGCGACTTCACTATGAAGGGAAACAGACCTTTCAACCTACTGTTTGAGATCGCACAGGCTTTTCTGTATGCTTCGTTTCCAGCAGCCCCTTGGGGACCCTGCACAGCTGCTCTTTATTAGACTATCTAATCCCTAGCCATCAGTTCAGCATCAGATGGACTTCACCTCCCTAAGAAACTTGCCTGGGATCCCTTTCCCTCCTCCTATCACCCAGTTCAGGGTCTTTCTCTGGAGCTTTCTCTCTCTCTGCCTTTCTCTGTTTCTCTGTCTCCCTGTGTGTCTTTGTCTCTGTCTCTTTTACTCAGTGTTGCTTAAAATCACATCCTTGAAAGCCCATCTTTCCTTCAAGGCAGTGAGTTCCTAGAGAGCAAAGCTTTGTCTTAGTACAATAAAATAAAAGTACCCAGTACACAAAAAAATGAGTTTTTATGTAGTTTTATTGAACACTATAAAATGCAAAAATGTACACGAGTCATATTTCTGCAGTTCAGTAAATTTTCCGACAGTGAACACACTCACGTGGCCAGCACTCAGACTGAGACGGGAACATTGTCCAGGCCCCAGAATCCTCTCTCTGTGTTCTTCAGTTGTACCAAATCCCCAACACCAATCCTGACTTCGAATGCTGAGAGTGAGTGTTGCCTGCTTTTGGACTTTATATAAGTGGGATGATATAATCTGCATTCTTTTTTGTTTGTTTTTTGACAAAGCATCATGTTAGTAAAATACCCACATAGTTTTGGATATGTCACTGTAATTTCTTAGCTCAATAGTATTCCGTTTTATAAAAACACCACATTTGTTCAGCCCATTTTTGCTGTGCACATAGGTTTTCAATTTGGGACAATGATAAACTTTCTTACACAAGTACACAACGTTAAGAGATGAGGTTAGGTCCATTTTTTTCTTCTGATAGAGGGGACTAAACCCAAAGCCTTCTCACCAAGCTATATTCTCAGTTGTTACTTTGAATTTGCGGCAGGATTTTGCTAAGTTGTGATATTATTCAGGCCAGGCTTGAACTTACAATCCTCCTGCCTCAGCTTCCCAAAGTGCTAAAATTACAGGCCTGCACCAACATATTGCATTTTGAAAGAATTTATTTGACAACAACGCATGAATTAATCAGCTCCAGATTACACTGAAAAGGCTCAAGGAAAAAAAAAATTATATTATGCTCTCCAAAAAAATGTGCTTTGTTTAAGTCAAAGCCCTTCATTAGAATTTGGTTGGGGAGGGTGTGTGTGTGTGTGTGTGTGTGTGTGTGTGTGTGTGTGTTTCCACTTTTTGAGTTAAGATCTCACTTTGTAGTACAGGCTGGCCCCAAACTCCCTATGTAGCTCTGGTTAGCCTTGAACTCGGCAATCCTCCTGCCTCTGCCTCCTGAATGCTGGGATTACAGGTGTGAGCCACCATACCCTGCAGTGTGGGTGGTGGTTTTTGATTAGTTAAACGTTAAGTTTCCATTCTCACTGTTCGCACTAGATTGGGTCTTGGTTTGCTTACGTGAGAATCCAAGTTGAGAACCATCAGTTATGCAACTTTCCAATTAATTTTTTAACAGTGTATTTTGGTGCACATATATTTGCATTTCTAAGATAAAAGTTGATATACTGTATGGTAGGTTTCATATATTTTCAGCTTTCATACAAATTGCCAGATTTCCAAAGCAGTTGTGCCAATTTTCACTTCCATCAATATTGTATGAAAGTTCAACACATACATTTTTAATCCATTAATAAATAAATGAAGGAATTAAGGGAGTTTGTTTCCTTACCAGGCTTGTGTTTTAAGTGGAATAATCCTTCTAGCTGCTCTGAAAAAAAAGTCTTTTATTGCTTCTTTTAAAATTTTCTTCTTATATTCATAAATGAGTGGCTTAAATTAGAACTAGATGGGAATGTATATAAATGTTACCGATGAGAAAATTCCCAAGTCATTAAAACAAAGCTATGCGCCTTGTATTTCCCTTGTTGCCTTTATATGGCAACTGCTCGGGACCAATGTGGCAGCAAGTAGCTTTGTGGGAATATCAGTCTGCGGATAATTCTGAGAGTATACTTAATTTTTAGACACGTGTGAATAATAGCTATCTTCCTTTGTGGGATGGATCACTTAGATTCTTCGCTTGCTGTAAACATGTGCTGATCCAAAGTAATTGTGAATTCACACAACGGAGACCGACGCTGCTGTGTGTGCCGACCCGTGTGAAGGGCTCTCAGAGGTGCAGTCTGGTCTGGGCAGCTCCATTCTTTGGTTTGAACAAACTTCCGGCTCCATGGGTGAGAAAAGAGCGAACGAGCAAAGCGAAGGGTTGCTAAGTGGGGGGGTCACTTACTAGGAATCAGCCCTGCTCTCTGAGACTGCTACTTAACTGCCTTTCCCCTCGGGAATGACTGCTTTTATTTTAGCAGAGAATCAAGGGAGGACCGTCCTTGCCCTCATTCAAGGGGCCTCCTCCCTTGGACATGCACCAGGGGCCCCAGCTGAGCAGCCTCCTGCACACCCCGCAGTGGGTCGCGCAGCTGTTACTGCGACTGCAGTGCAGCATGGACGGGGGCGAGGAATGGCAGAGGGACCCGTCCCCCACCCCCACATCGCTGCAGCTCCGCTCCACAACCTGGCCTGAAATACTGTGAAAGTGGACCGACAGAAAGGTCACTGGCTTAGTTTCAAAGATTAGAGAAAATGTAGTGGCCACACAGAAGGGTTTTAAGTCTTTGAGCGTTTTGCTGTGCTTCAGATGCCTCTGACAGGCCGGGCTGGGGGGGGGGGGCAGCTTTTGCCTGTTGACATCAATAGGGTAAGGACACTCGCTCCTGCGCTGTGATTTCTAATACAAAGGGTTCCTGTAAAGGTGAGATGCAGCCTGAATTAAGCAGGCCAGAGTGTCATTGTCTTGGAATTGCATCTCGGTAGACTAATGGAATTCAGTTCAGCTGATACGTATTTAAAATGCACTGTGGATGTGGCAAATAGAAAACTTCTGCCCCTATGAAGCTTTTAACCCCATATAATATTATCATAAAATAGGTTCCCACGCCTCTTACTGTTTGTCCCTCTTTTTCCCGGAAGGAAAGCTTTTCTACTTTTCCACCCCAGGATAGGGCCAGTTGTGAGGACTGGGGACCCACACCCCAGGCCCCTGGGGTAAAGACTAGCGCATAAACAGCTTCGAGACCCTGTTTATTCCTCAGGAAAGTGTTCGGATATAATAAACTTAAAGGCTGTTTGCCCTTTCTAGACACAAAGTTGGTGTTACTGAAATGTTAGGGAGGAAAACAATTTTTTTTCCTACTCTTTTATGTTAGAAACTGGGGGCTTGGATATGGAGCTAATGAAAGAGATTAACGGGACGATGGCATGCAGTTTTTATTAACATTTTATATGCACCAGAGTTCACAGAAAAGTGAAGTTCAAAGAAATGGTTAGACGCAAGAGTTTGTATTCCCTTTTTGATAAAATTTAAAAAGTGAGAGACAGACAGTTTGGGCTTTGAGGGCTGGAGAAAGAACAGAACATGAACGCTATTTCAGTAAGGTCCATGGATGTGAATTTATCCTGGTGTCAACTTCTATTTTCCAAAAACAAAAGCCAGTTTTCGTGGTATAGGGTTGAGGAGCACCTTTTTAAAAGAGGAATTCCTATCTTGTTTTTAGGCAATCAAGGAAAAACAGAATACTTGTGCAATATCTGTTAGCTTTCAGTTGTCTCCAGTTCAGAATTATCCTTTTATTTTTAATTTTTTTTTTGGAGGCAAGGTCTCACTTTGTAGTTCAGGCTGCTCTTGAACTCACTAGATAGCCCAGGCCAGCCTTGAACTCACAACAATCCTCCTGTCTCTGCTTCCTGAGTGCTGGGATTGCAGAAATGAGTCAACACGCCCAGCATTGAATCATCCTTTTAGATAAGTGTGGAGGTGTGTGACTATAACTCTTACACTCTAGGAGGCTGGAGCAGGAGGATTATAATTTCAAACCCAGCAACTCAGTCACTTAAACAGCCACAAGCAGATTTGATGCAATGTGAAGGTCTCAGGGTCAGGCCTCAGTACTACTACAGAAGTATGCTTCGGTGAAGTGGCGTATTTTGGGGTAGTATATTATGACCTCTCCAGAAGGAAAGTCACTAGCACCATGTTTGGAACTACAGTGAGCAGCTTTCTGGAATAATCTCTGAAGAATCTTGCCTTATAAACATCCCCTAAGGCTGAGGATTTAGTTCAGTGGTACCAGCATCTTGTCCTGGGTGTGGTGGCTCATGCCTGTGATCACAGCACTTGGGAGGCAGAGGCAGGAGGATTGCCGTGAGTTTGAGGCTTGCCTGGGCTACACAGTGAGCTTACGGCCAGCCTGAACTACAAAAGTGAGACCCTGTCTCAAAACAAACAAAAAAGACCCCCAAAGCATCCCCTGGAGGAAGCAGCAAATCAGCGTGGAACTCTGGGAAGGGTACACTTTCTACTACCAGGTCAGCCTCCTGGGAAGCCCAGAAGAGGCAAGGAAAGAAGCGGATCTGACACAGAAGACAGGACTGGAGCAGTGCAGATGGGTGCAGGGGAAGCTGGCTGTAGCCATGGCCTGGACAGTGGCTAAAAGGTACCTTCAAAAGGAGGTGGCTGGGAGGTTTCTTTTCATGAAGACATTTTCATAACATGAGAAAGAGTTGAATCTAATGGAGACAAAGTCTGTAGAAAGCTGAGTAGAGGATTTAAGTGTATGAAGCAGTAGGCAATCTTGTTTATTTATTTCTGAGACAGGGTCTTACTATATAGCCTGGAGTGGCCTCAATCTTGTAATCTTCCTGCCTCAGGCTCCCAAGTGCTAAGATTACAGCATATGCTGTGATGTAATGTTCCTGCCCCAATGTTGTATTTATACCAACAGCTGGCTTCTTAGTAACTAGGTCAGATTTTAATGTGCACTATGAGTAAATCTAACAATTTCCTTCCACAGGTTTTTGAAAGCTAAAAGCAATTTTCTTTCTACATGGGGCATAAAGTCTCTGCTCATCTATATAACATAACCATGTAACAAAAAAATTTGCTCATCAAATTCCTTCTGATGTAAAGGAGAATGGAAGAAAATGATGAAAAGGAATAGATGGTTCTCAACAAAATATGAAGACAGACTTTGAAAATACTCACAATTATTGTTGACCAGGAGGATCTTCGTGAGCCTCTCCCAACCTATCCCTCAGACCCAAATGCGTGATCAGATTGGTCAGACTATTTAGGCCGAAGAAGAAATGTGTACTGGAATTTGAATTAAAAATCAAAATATTCTAAAGAATATTCTGACTGCATCATTTATTAGCTACATGATGTTGGGCAAGTCATTGGACTCTTAGAGAAAATATTACCCACTAAGCCCATTAAAAATAGTTCATGTGAAGTGCTTCTTGCAAAGGTTGGAAAACAAAAGATATTATATGAACAATTTGAACAAAAACAGTGTTTGCCACTTCACATCCTAAGACAGCTGTAATAAAAAGAGACAAATAAGTGCGGCTGAGGGTGTAGAGACACCGGAAGTAGAACTATAAATGTTACAAGCACATTGGAAGTAGTCTGGTGGTTTCCGGAAAAGTTACATGCAGGTTTAATGCATGACCCAGCAACTCTCCTCCCGCCCATGTGCATAAGAAGCACAGACACATACATCCACATAAAATTCTGCACACGCATGTGTGTAACAACAGTATTCACAGTAGCCAAAGAGTAGGCTCAGTCCAAATGTTCATCAGCTGATGAACAGGTAAACAAAATGTGGTGTGTCCCACACAATAGAACGGTGTTTGGAAATAGGGAAGAATGAAGCGCTGAAGCATGCTGCCATCTGATTCAGGCTTGAAAACATTATGTTAACAAGCCAGTCACAGATCACAGGTTCCACTTGATCTTAGCCAAAAGGCTGAGAAGTGATAAAGATCACACATTGTACAATTCCATTTTTATGCAGTGTCTGGCACAGGAGAATCTATAGAGATAAAAAGGAGGTCAGTGGTTGCTGGGAGCTGAGAATAGGGTGGAAAGAAATGAAGAGTGACTACTAATTGGGATTAGGTCTATTTTGGGGTAATAAAAATGTAAGAAAGTTGATTGCAGTGATGGCTGTGACATTCTGTGACTATACTACAAATCATTGAACTGTACACTTAACAAATCAAAAATTTCTAACTCTAAGAGTGAGACCAATACAATACTAAATTTATTAACCAGAAAAAATAGAGTTAAGCAATAATAAGAAAATGATAATGCTTAAATAAGGATACTTAGCTACGTTTTCTCTTGTTTTCCCAGTGATGCTGTTAAATCTGGTGAGCTATGGGGACAGGGAAGCTTGATTCAGCTTTTTATGATGTCCCAGATCATGTGCTTTGTAGGACGAAGGGCTCGCACCAGCCCTGAGCCCTGCCCTCTGAGGAAAGTGGTCGGTTTTGGTCATTCCTTTGGATCTGCCAACCAGGAGAAAACGTGATGACCGACACAGCCTGCAGGAGCATACTGATTACTAACGATAATTCTTAGTAGTTAGTAATAATTCTGTTGGGGGTTATGCTATAATTAGGGCCTACTGATATTAATATAAAGTAACCTTCTCTAATATAGTATGCTCATACCAAGTGAATTCCTACATGTGCCATCTGACAAGTAGGAAAGGACTCAGATAATTCTGGAAGGTTTTGCTACTCCAAATTGGCTTTAGACATAATCCTTTAAGTATTCAACTCTCACCTAATCAGTAGAATTGCTATTTGTAATGACCACTGCTGTTTGGCACTACCCACCAAAGAAAGAATTTTCACTTTACTGGACGAAAATATTGACTCTACAAAAACAATAAAAATTTTGCACTCTTGGGCTGGGGATTTAGCTCAGTGGTATTGATGCCTGTCTTGCAAGTGCCAGGTCCCGAATTGATCCCCAGTAACCACATATAACAATGCCGGTTATAGAGACTCACACCCACCAGCAATCACTACCACATACCACAGTGCTGGGCGTGGTGGCTCACACCTGTAATCCCAGCACTCGGGAGGCAGAGGCAGGAGAATTGCTGTGTGTTCAAGTCTGAACACAGGGCCAGCCTGAACTAAAAAAAAGCAAGACCTTGTCTCAAAAAAAAAAAAAAAAAAAAAAAATTGCACTCTGAAATAATGCTGTGCCCCATAATATTTAAAATTCTTCTTAATTTGGGGGACATTAATCAAGGCTCTGTCCTTCACTTTGTAGTTTTTCCTAACTTATGTTAATTTAATTACTAGTAGTAATTAGTGCAATAGCCAGCACTGTGTGCCCTTTTAGGGCTAGACACACCATTCAAGAATTTTTTAAACTTAATTAATATAAAATAATAGTGCTTATTATTTTTTAAGTCAGGTTATTGAGATGAATGTACAGGTAGTAAAATTTACAGTTAAATGTGCGGTTTGCTGAATTTCTGGACACTGAGGTTTGAACCCGGGGAGCAGTGCTGGGCTACCTCCCCAGCCCTTTCTTGTTTTTTGTTGAGAGGCGGAGACTCCCTAAACTGCCCGGGCTGGCCTGGAATATGCTGAGTTAACCACTGTCCTGCTCACTGAGACACAGTACCTGAGACCTACAGCTTACGGGAGGAGAGGTTATTTTGGCTCATGGTTACCATGCTCTGTTACTTGGCTCTAAAGCAACAATGACATGGCAGCGGGCCTCAGTGAGGGAGGCTGCTAGTGCCTTGGCAGCCAGGAGGCAGCGAGAGACGGAGGCGACCAGGGAGGGTGCTCTTCCAGGTTACGCCAGGGTAACCCCACCTTGAAGCAGGGCCCGCCTACTAAAGCCAGTCAGTTGAAGCACACCCGTAGTACATTGCTTTTCACAGTCTTGCCTTTGAGTACATGAAGCTCAGCAGTTGACAGGATGTTTAAAGTCCAAACCACAACATCTGAGATCCTCTTGCCTCAGTCAAGTAGCTGGGGTGTAGATGTGCACTGCCCTGCCCAGCCTTGTGTGTAAAGTTCCTGAGTTTTGATAAATCTATATTGTCTTGTAATCACCACCCATTCAAAATGTACAATATTTTCATCACTCCCAAATATTCACTTGTGACCTTTTGTGATCAGTCTTCTATGCCCATGTGTAGACTATGACAATCAGGAGACTGGCATCATTAGAGTTTTTGCCTTTTTCAAAATGGTGACTGAATGGAATCACACAATATGTAACCTCTGGAACTCAGTTTCTTTAACAGACCATAGTGCTTTCCATTACGTTTATCCATGTTACCACCTATGTCAGTTGATTCCTTTTTATTGAGGAATAGGATTTCATAGTGTAGGTATATCACACTTGGTTTAGCCATTCAACATTTGCAGGATATTTGAGTTATTCCTAGTTGTGAAGAAAACTATAAAAAATGTATATGGGTCTCGGATGGCAAATTTCTTCATTTTTCTTGTATAAATATCTAAAAGTGACATTCCTAGGTTCTCTGACAAAGAATTTTAAATGTATTGTGACACTTAACTCCTCACAAGAAATCACTTGTGGACAGTATTACTGTTAGTTTCTTTTAGAGATGAAAGCTAAGACCAATGTTACATAATGTCAGTCCCTAATATTACATGGCTAGTGCCGATAAACCCAGGCTATATTACTGCGGAGACTAAGGTCTTAGTTACTCCAGCTAACTGAGGCCCAGCAAAGTGACTCATACTGAAAAGAAAAGTAAAAATTATAATGTAAGTACCCCTAGGATAAAATATGATAAAGACTTGGTTTCAGATGGAGAAATGGTTTAGAGTATAGCGTGAAAATGTTTACAAAATTAATTTGGAAAAATTAAAATGGATCACAAAGACAAGTCAAGTCAACTCAAAACTCAATACAAAGGGCCAGGGATTTAGCTCAGTGGTTCCAGTGTTAGCCTTGCAAGTGCTAGGGCCTGGGTTCCATCCGTGGTAAGCACATATAGCAATGCCGGTCATGGAGATTCACACCCACCAGCAATCAGTACCACTACTACAGTGCTGGGTGTGGTGGCTCACACCTGTAATCCTAGCACTCAGGAGGCAGAGGCAGGAGGATTGCTGAGTTTGAGACTGAGTTCAGGACCAGCCTGAACTACAAAAAGTGAGACTTTGTCTCAAAAAACTAAAAAAACCACAAAACACCAATACAAAGATAAGTTCTGACTATTACTTTTTTTTTTCTTTTTGAGACAGGGTCTCGCTTTTTGTAGTTCAGGCTGGCCCTGAGCTCAGCCTTGAACTCACAGCAATCCTCCTGCCTCTGAGTGCTAGGATTACAGGTGTGAGCCATCATGCCCAGCACTGTGGTATGGGGTACTGATTGTGGTGGACTACTAGTGGTGGACGTGAATCCTGACATTGTTGTATGTGGTTACCAGGGATCAAATCCAGGTGCTTGCACTTGCAAGGCAGATGCTGGAACCACTGAGCTAAATCTCCGGCCCTGATTATTATCTTTTAATCCAATTCAAAAAATACAGGATTGTGACAAGCTCAAGCATTGAAACAGTGCTGATAGATGTTTTCTCATAAGCTCCTGTGTTGCTAATGCATATTAAATATCATGTTCCCACCAAACCTACCATAAACAACAGATCCCCTCAACTACATATGTACATTAGTGAATTTATAATACTTCATTTTCAAAATAACAATAGTAATAACTTTAGTATATGAATAATTAACATCTTTAACAGTTACATTTTCTATTCAAAAATATATTATCTTGGATTCCAAAATGATATTCATAATATGAACAAAAGAGACTTTGTAGCAAAGATTAACCTCTAAAATATATTGTGGAGAATCTGGAGGCTCTTCTACAGAACTGGAAATAAGGGAAAATTGACAGGGAAGTATAAAAGTGCATCATGAATACTTAATATCCAATTCTTCCATGATGCAGGAATTAAAATAAAAACTAAAAGTCATCCCAGAAACAATTTAAGACAAATTTGTCATGCCTGGTGCCTCGTGCAAGGACACGCATTTATTATGTTCTGAATAAACATTTACTCTGTTGAATTTAATCTTTCCAAGACAAATGTTTTTAAGAATAGTAAGATAATAGTGGCAACTACTCTGTATAGACTCTATGAGCTCGGCATTAATAAAGATGATGCATTTTTAATCTTCCTAACATTTATGGGCTGGAAAAAGTCCATAAATGTTACTCCCATAGCAACCAGTTTCTTCAAGGAGGCCCAGCCTGACAGGGACTGCCGACAGGTGTGGCTGGTGCTTAGCCTTTGACTACTAGTGGATGCTTAGCTCACAGGATCTAGGTACTGAGGAGGGCAGCTTCATCTCAGTGGAGAAAATAATTCTCACAAAGTCCTTTTGATGATAATTTACAAGAGACTTAAGCAGAACAAAAACAAATGCAAAACAAAATAAAAAAACCAGCCAGCACTTGGACTCCTCTAGGAGGCAGAACTCACCTCTGAACCTGGAGATGAAATGGTAGACAGAAACTCTGTGTTCTCTCTCTGTCAGCCAGAACATGGACCCAGGATGAAGGCCCTGCCTCCACCGTGCCCTAGGTCCTACTTGAATTTGATGATTTCAGAGAGGAAAAATTCTGTGGAATCTATTCTGGTAAGTCTAGGGGAGAGGTCAGCGGACACTCGACTTCCAGAAATTGTGATAGATAAGTTCCAAAGGCAACTTCTGGCTTCTGCTGCCAGAACTATAAGCGGTATATGTACCAGTCTCTACATACATGGTGTAATGTGATATTGGTTATAAGGATGTCGATGTTTTTAATCTGGAACTAAAAACCTTAGCTGATAGGTGAGTGTTTTAATAAAATAACTGGAAGTCCACACAAAATATTCTTGAGAAATAAAGTAAGCTGAAGCATTTGCTTATTTCTGAAAAACACAGGGTAACAATAGGTGAGGATAGAAGACAGCTTGGACTGGAATCAGTAGGAAAAAAAAGGAAGGAACTGGCTGTTAATAGTGCAAAAGAAACCCAGTACCTTCCTGTGATCCCAGCACTCTAGGAGGCTGAGACAGGAGGATCCAACCCCAACCTGGGCAATTTAGTGATTTAGCAGGAATTTATCTAAAAAAAAAAAACGAAAAGCCTAAGGATGAGGCTCAGTGAAAATATCCTAGGTTCAATCTCTAGATACCCTCTCCCCAAATGCAAAAGGGTCATTTCCCATTAATTGTGAACAAGGGTGCTGCACAGATGGTGTTCATGGAAGTAAGTACAATATTTTACAGAGCCAGTCTCCAGTGTGATCTTACATTAGGTAGACCGCATAGACCCCTAGACTGCAGTGAAACTCGATTTCCGATTTACACTCTCCCTGGAAGTATACACGATTCCGTTTTCTTAAGGGAAAAAACGCTGAAGTGAGCTACCTGTGGAAATGTTTCGGTTGGCTGCCCAGCGTTCCTTCTCTGCAGGGACGCGCAGACTGGCTGGGGAGATCCGCCAGCTGTGGTCCCAGGCGTGGTGGTTGGGACAGCAGTAGAGTGGACATGAAGACGTGGGTCATCCACTCTGCCATGACAGCTATAAAATGTGCTTCTCCTTTTCCTGCTGGTGACAAGGAAGCCAGAGCTCCAGTTGACCTTGTGACCCCGCCGTTAGCCCCAGGGCTGACAGCTCTAGAGCTCTCCTGCTGCTGGAGAAGGCTGAGCCGAGACACAGGAGGGGAGGGCCCTGAGCCTCTCTGAAGTGCTGGACCGGGCTTTGCCCAAGTGTCCTCTCAGGCCCAGCAGTGAGCAGTAAACAAAGACGGAATTATCAGTGTCCACATTTCACTGGTGTGGAGCCCACGAAGGAGGAAGAGGAAACCTAAGGCAGTGAACACGTTTAGAGCTCCGGGCACATCTGACATCTCTGGAAACAAAGACAGAGGAAGCAGAGCTGGGCAGGGAGAAGCTCGGGCTGCCAGATTTGAGTCCCAGCCAACCCCAGGGAGCTCCAGTAGGGCACTGCGGCAGCAGGAGCTCCCGCCGGGCGGGAACGAAGCACACTGGTACCACGGCTCCCGGCTCCCGGGAAGCTCAGGAGTCTGTCGCAGGTCAGGTCGGCGCTGGGGAAGCTGGCCGCCTCCACTGAGCCGGTGCTGTCGGTGTCCCGGACTGCCTGCAGCACGACCGCGTGTTCCTGTCTGAGAGAGGCCCCAGCGAGGCACCTCTCTCCCTCCGGACTGCTCAAGTTACTCGAACCACCGAATTCATTTATTATTGCTAGTTTTACTATTACAATTATTATTATTATTAAATATTGTTATTATTATTACAGTTATTATTATTATTATTACAATTATTATTATTACAATTATTATTATTATTACAATTATTAAAGTAGTTTGACTTCAGGTTTATGTTATATCGTGATAGAAGGAATTTGGCTAGAACCCCGAGTAGTACTTTTAGATTTTTGCAAAGATGTTTAGTTCAATTCAACACATACTTAATGAGCAAGATTCTTCAGTTATATTATCTCTTCAAAAAACACACTCAGCACATATCCAGGACTGACGTGGAGTTGGTACATAATAAGTGGTAGCTATTATAATTTAGTTCCATCAAGGCTCTTCAGCATTTATTAATGGTAATTGAGTTTTTAGTGTCCATAAGGTGCTGTGCTTTTTTTTTTTTTTGCACTGAAGATGATATTTATAGTTTGTGTTAAAATTCAACTGATGAGAGATATAAATTTTATAACCTAGTTTATAAGCCTTTACTTTTAACTCACAAATCTTGTTACCATGTTTGCAAATCTAATAATTTTGTGGTCCAATTTTAAACACTTCATTTGTTATTTAATTAATGCTCAATTAGCTTATAAATTTGATGGATTAAATTCCTTAACACTATGTAGAAACTTTATTCACTAGATCTTCTTAGACATTTCAAACTATAATTACCAATTTAATAACCTGATTCATTCAAATATGCCAAACACTGAGTATTTCAAACTTATAAATCTAAAACAAGATATTTGCAATTTTTATGAAATGTGTAGATTTAATAAATCAGACATAAATTTAATAAAGCAGATCTCTTATCCATTTCAAATGTCTTCAGATAGATAAAGCACACATAAAACAACATTAATTAGCAAATAGTTTTATAAAGATGAACTCTATTTAAATTTGGACCTTCCCAGGGCTACACCTTAGAGGAATGGATGACCATTAGCTATGTAGTAGCTGTAGCTAGTTGGTCAAAAATTTGGGAGTATATGACAAGGTGACTAATTCAGGTTATGCTGTAGGCACAGCCCTCTGTGCATGAGCTCCCCAGAGTCAGGAGAGCCGGCGCCAGCCCTGTCCTTCATCGGGTTCAGTTCCTTTAGCTTGGGAAGACTCTCAGCTTATAATTTCCAACCAGGACACATTTTAGTTTCACAGCTCAACATACCACACATCTATTTGTGTGTCTTTCAGATTTTGTCCTTAACCAAATTTTAACTTTGTAATACTTTATTTCCATTGATAGAATTCTGAATCTCTTGCCCAAATTGCAATGTATATCTTTGCTGCTTGATTGGTATAATTAATTTAGCACCTTCTCTATCTTTTACTTTTTCATTCATCTCAGTTGCATACCAAAGTAATTTATTGAGAAAGAAAATGTCTGCTCTTACAGAGTCTTCTACTAGAAATAGCCAAGCTGTGTACATAAATCACCTCTAAGAAAAGGTGAAAATGAGGAAGACTATGAATTATTGTACATATTTTATGAGATCATTATGGTCGATAGAATTATAAGATGGTCTCTATGAACTTTACTCCTGAATGTTACTCTTAAGATTATATTATTTTTTCCAGTTGTATGTAAAGTTACTAATCAGTTGATCTTCTTTTTTTTTTTAGGTTTTTGGAGACAGGGTCTCGCTTTGTGGTTCAGGCTGACCCTGAGCTCAGCCTCAAACTCACATCACAATCCTCCTGCCTCTGCCTCCCGAGTGCTGGGATTACAGGCTTGAGCCACCACGCCCGGCACTGTGGTATGTGGTACTGGTTGCTGCTGGGTGTGGGTCTCCACACCCACTATTGTTATGTGGTTACCGGGGAATCGAACCCGGGTCCTTGCGCTTGCAAGACAGGCGCCGGAACCACTGAGCTAACTCCCCGGCCCACTAATCAGTTGATCTTAAGATAGGCCTGCCAAAACCTTTGACATAGAATTATGAGCTAATAAATGAGCATTGTTTTAAGTTACTTGTTTGTGACAATTTTCAATGCATCATATGCCATCACATAAATATACTTTCTACCCATGCCTATAGACTCAACTTCATTAAAATGTTAAGTAAAGTATATATTTTTATATATGAGAGTATCTTTGAGATGGAAGATCTCCATTTCTAAGATCCTTTGTTTTCTGGATGAACAACTTGATAAAACAGGAAGATCCAGACTTGGCTGACTTAGGGAGGGCTTAGGAATCTGCGCAAGAAAGCTTAATTAGAGAAATTCCTGAAATCTATTGTTTCCATCTGTTGGCCTCAGTAGAAATATCTCCATCATTCTCTTTTCAACATAAAGCATTAAAATGAGATTCTTTTTAAGTTGGATTTTGCTCTTTTCCATGAAAAATGTTTTTAGATTAGATATTTATCCAACTGACATTCAGCAAAACTCTGAGACAACTGAGTTCAGAGCAAGTGAATAACAGTTTGGAAAGATAGCGAAAGAGCAGGTCAAGATAGCCAGGTATTCTTTGGGAAGAAGATACAGGTGAGGACTACAATGGAAACATGCAAGTAAAAGGAATCGACACTAAAGGAAAGTGAGCGTGCAGGACGGAAGATAAATGAGGACCACAATGTGCAGGCACACTGTCCCTTTGGCTCGGTGTTTCCCTGCGCTAAAAGAAACACGACAACAAACTCTGCCTTTTGTTTTTTCTCCTCTGAAACATCGTGTACGAAGGAATGGAAAGAAAGTTCTAAGACAACCGCTTTTATGTTGTGTATGCTTCTTCTCCTTTATTCTTTCTGGGAAGTAATAATGACCTACAATGACTTTAACTCACAGAGCACTTTAACTTTTTCAAAGCACAGCCTGTACAACGATCTTTCACTTCCTGACTGGTCATGAAGATGAAGTTTATAGTCTTTTTATTGCTACTATTTTGACATTTTTATACACTTTTCCCCATACCGCATAGAATGTGTTACCCCCTATAATTGCTTTTATATACTACTTGACTTAAAGATTGTTTCAAACCTTCTTTCTCCTAAATCATTTTTATTTTTAGGCAGTTGGAACAAGGGCTAGATGGTTTTTTTAAAAGTACCAGTCTTCAAGTGGAGGACATTGTTTATCCCTCTTGCTGAGGTTTGCCTATCTAAAGTGATACCAGTAATTTTTTAGAAATGAAAGATATTTTGAACCTTTGCCTTATTTATGCCTGACTGTAATTGTAAGGTGTGTGTCTGTGTCTGAGTGTGTGTGCTAGCCCCCATTTATTAAACTAGGATTTATATTGAATAATATGTCTGATGATCTCATCACTCATATTTTATGAGTGAGAGCACTTTACATCTGTGAGATGTCATCAGTGTATGAAGAACTGAGAGTAACATGGCAATTTTTTTACTTGCAATCTTATTCAGAATATGATTTTCTGTACTATCTCATCTTTAATGATGAAAAATAACTTCCCAAAATATGTTATTCCCCTAACATTTATTTATTTATTTATTTTTTTGAGATAGGGTCTCGCTTTTGTAGTTCAAAAGGCTGGCCCTGAGCTCAACCTCAAACTTACAACAATTCTCCTGCCTCTGCCTCCCAAATGCAGGGATTACAGGTGTGAGCCACCACGCCTGGCACTGTGATATGTGGTTCTGATTGCTAGTGGGCATGAGTCTCCACATCCAGCATTGTTGTATGTGGTTACCAGGGATTGAACCTGGGTCCTATGCACTTACAAGGCAGGTGCCAGAACCATTAAGCTAAATCCCCGGCCCCTCTCCCAACATTTTAACTTTGTCACTCACTTGATTTTATTTTATACTTGTTTTCCTTAGACAAGGGCTCAACTCAGGCTTAAGTTCAAATTCATGAGCCTTCTGCTTCAACCTCACAGTGACTGGGACTATGGGTATGTCTAACCACATCTGGCTTATTTCATAATTTTAAAAATTAAAGTTCCTATCAACATTTATTTCAGTAATTTTTGTTATAAAAATCCTAAAAGAGTAATGGATATAGATTTACATTTTTCCTAACAGAAAATCTAAGTTGCCCTTCAAGCACCAGGCACTCAGTGTGCTGGTATCCCTGGGTACAGAAATAGCTCCTCAGGTATTCAGTCTGCCTTCAACAGCTCAATCTGAGGAGGTCTATAAATAAACATAACCTTTTGGCTATAAGCTCATTATTGCCAACAATTATGAACACCTTTTCTTATATCAAACTCTGTATTGAAAGACTTTATATAGTTTCATAAACAAATCATGTTCTTTAAATGTGTGGAAGAGGGAGGGCTTGGGAGAGGGGAGAGTGGAGTCATTGCCTGAAGGCAAATCACGGGGCTCATCTTGGCATTGACCTCACACCAAAGACTAGACACATTGTTTCTTGACATTTCTGGCCTTCAAGTTCCACATCTGTAGTAATAATAGTGTTATTCCTGTAATAAAGTAGTAAAATATTATATTTAGGCAGAAGTGGAATCAAATCTCCTAATAATACTTTTGAGTAACAAATGTGTTTGCCTAATTTGTTGTCCATAATATCTCTAAAATAAAAATTCATAGTAATTAGATTCTAAGACCCACATATTGCACAAGGTGACTACATAAACAAAGTGAAAGGAATATGCAGGAAACTCATTTCAAGTGTTATTGGTCACCAAAGCATTTTGATCTCTTTTCTTTTGGGGGGTATACTAGTCAGTGTTTTCTAGAGAAACAGATATAAGATATACAAATTTACAGATTGGCTTGTAATAGTGGCTCAGAGTCAGGTGTGGAAGAGTGAAGAAGGTCTGTCACAGACTGGAGAGCTCAAGGATCGGGTTGAAGGCCTGGAGCTTTATGTAGAGTTTCAAGCAAGTCCATTTCAAGAAGCAAAGGGTCTGTGTTGGAAGGCTAAAGAGTCTGTACTAGAAGCCAGATGACTGTCCAAGATGAAAGCAAAGACGGGAGCTCCTCCAAAGAAGACAGAAGCAATCGTTCCTTCTTTATTTCCCTTTCATAGCATTCTGGTAATAATTCTCCCTAGGATAGGTCTTCCACACCCAGAACTGTGTTGAGCCAATGTACTTGAGCATTATGTACTTGCATTGACACAATCAGTTAACTATTACAGGGGCCTGCTGGGAACTGAACCTTGTACTATGCTCTACCAAGAAACTATACCTTCCACTGCCCCCACTCTCATGTTTTCTAAACCAAAAGCTAAAACACAATTTCTCACTCTTGATATCTATTGCTATTTTGAATGACTTGGGTGGTGAATAATAGGTACACAACTCTGCAATAACTTAAGTCAATCAATAGTTAATTATTTTATATATCAGTGAGTTGAAAGCAGACAGTTCCAAATTTGATCGAGTGACTCTGTGACTCCTTCTATCCTTTCATCTCATCATTATCATAATATGTTTGTCCCCAATTTTTCATGTGTAAGTCACAGTGTTCTCAGCTTGTCTGGGTATAAGTTCCCCAAACTAGCCTTTTAAAGTAAGAAAGAATAAGCAAAAGCAAAAGACTTTCCTGTCTTTTATACTATTGGGGGAAATAAGCTTTCCAGATGACCCTTTTAAACTAGATATGGGTTTCTTGGCTATCCCTACCTGAAAGGAAAAACAGGAAAGAAAGTACTCTTCCCTTTTCAGCCCCGATAGAAGAAAGAAGTTGTGGAAAAATGAGAGCTCAGAATAACTTACATTAATCAAATAAGAGTAATACCACTTAAATGAGAACTGAACCCAAATCAGGACTCTTTTAAAATTGTCGGTCATCTGGTCTAACAGAAGAGACAGATGCCAAAGTAGATTTGTTGCTTAAAGATTCAGACATTATGGCACCAGCATGAACAGAAGTCATGGTGTTGGGTGAGACAGATCAAGAGTTTTAATATTGTTTGGTCTCGTGAGCTTGTTCTAAAATAGTGTGGATAATAATGATTTGATATGGTTAAGAGGGTTAAGAGCCTTTCACTGGGGATTTAGCTCAGTGGTTCCTATACCTGCCTTCCAAGTGCAAGAGCTGGAGTTTGATCTCCAGTACAAGCAAAACAAAACACACAAAATTTGCGAGGGCCTTTTGTAGAACAGGGCTTGAGTTTTTCCCGGGGAGTGTCTTAATCATTTCTGGCTTCCTCTTCCTACCTCTATGAACTTACTGCTCAACAAATATTCCCATGGGCTGATAATAACTACCCATACAAGAAATTCTAGAATATGGAAAAAATAACAGTGAAGAACACAAGACAATTATGAAATTGATGACATATCAAAAGATCTCAGAATGATATTTTTGTTCCCTACCATTTATTTGACTACCATCGGGGAATTTGATTGTAGAAATCACTTTCACTAAACATTAAAAGAAAAAACTTTCACCTATGGAGCTACAATTGAGTGGTTATGATTAAAGAAATTACAGGTCAGCTCCTAGGATTAATGGCACCTGTGGAACAGAGTAACCATGTCAAGAAGAACAATGAGATATTTGATTTGTCCCCACAACATTAGTGCCCTGACATTTTCCTTTCCTGTTGTTTATAATAAGACTGACTACCCATGCAGCTCTCTAGCTCTTTGAATTTGTAAGTCAGAAGCACTGAACTAACATTATCTTAATAGCTGTGAAACCTTGGGTGGAGAGGTTACTTTATGAAAGTGGCATTATAGGTTCTCCTCCTCTTTAATTTTGAAAGAAGCTTACATTTTCTAAGTGAAAAATTTGAGTGGCAGGATGGAATGATGTCTTATTCCTGTGGTTCTTTACCTGTCTTTGTCCTGCGCCTCCTGCCATTTGGTGACCCCTGGACATAGGTATTTGCTGCTGAACAACCACTTCCCTCTGTGTATATGCTAGTGCACTTTCACAGCCGAAGCATAGTGACTGTTCCCCACCCGCAGACAGCACTACCTGTTTGCCCCACCTCTAAAAAAACATGAAGGAAATGTCATAGAGTCAATCCTGATGTACCTGTAGAAAGTGTAATAGATGCATATTGTGCAAATACCATATAAACAGTTACTTTACCATTGAAGGGTAGATACTCTGTAGGATTTTAACTACTACTCCTCAAATGAGTTAGGTAAGACAAGATGCCAAAGGTTTTCATATGAAAGTGTCGAGGCGTGCTTTCTCTATGACCTTTGAGAAAAACCATTTTCTCCTTTACTATTCAAAGTATAGTAGAGTGAGGGCATGCATTACTCTTATCCCTAAGGTAACCTAGGGATAGTGACTTTTCCCTCATTGTTAAGAGAAAATACCCAACCGTCAGAGTTCAAGGGGGAGGAGTTGATATGGCTCACAGATCACAGAGGTTTCAGTCCACTGTTAGCTGGCTCCCGGGCAGGCTCGCAGGGGAGCAGCCATCCATGGCAGCAGAAGCAGGAGGGTGTTGCAGAGGCACAGTTCATGGTACCTACAAATAGCAAAAAAACAAAACGGGCCTTAATGGTCAGTGTCTTCCTGCTCCTTTTCGCTTTCTTCCTCAGACTCCCAGGAGCAGAGCGGTTTAGTAATCACACGCCCTTAATCCTAGTATCACAGTCTAGATTCACTCACTTCCTTGGCCTGAGGCTTCGAGGGACAACCAAGCACACACCACAAGCCTTCCTTACTCTGGATCTAAGAACAGCACAGCAGTTCTCAAACTTCCACATATGTCATAATCACTTGGGAAACTTATTAAATGGCAGATGGCTGAGTGAAGCTCCAGAGTTTCTGGTGGAGGAAGTGTGGAGTAGGGGCCTGAGGACTTTCATTTCTTTATTATTTCTTACTCTAA
>PVIR01005246.1:63030-73649 GCA_004026965.1 Petromus typicus
GGGGAATTGAACCCGGGCCCTTGCGCTTGCAAGACAGGCGCCAGAACCACTGAGCTAACTCCCCGGCCCCTGTATGGACTGCTTTTAAGATAACGATGGTTCTAAAGTATTCAAGCACTTTAATTATGAGTGATACTGTGATACTGGAGGTGACACTAGCCAGTCTAAAACTTAAGAGCTCCATTTGTCCCCTTTAGATGTGGCTAAGCCAAAACAACAAAGGCTTGATTCTAGAGAGGCTGCAGGTGTGCGGCGTGTTTGTGTTCTTACAGGATGACAGGATGTCACACAAAGCCCCTCCTTAGCCCTGAGATAGATGAATGCATTCCCTTTGCACTGCGGCAGGGCTTTTCTGCACACCATTTGTTTGGAGCTTGTAGGAGATGTGGCAGGATCCTAGGGAGGCCTGGCTGTCTGTGAGCTCTCGTAGATGCAGCAAATTATATATTTCCATGGGCTAGATTGACTTGAAGGGTGTGGGATCCGTATTTCCACAAGGTGTGCAGTGCCTTCCTGGGGCCCAGAGAGCCCTGCACACCTCCCACTTTTCAGTTTTTGTAGAAGGAGATTGATTTCCCTTTGAGTGTGTGTGTTTAAGAAAAATCTCCAACACCTTAATTGCAGGTTCCTTAATGACACTGTATGAAAACACTTGCAGCTCACAAGCAGTTTTATAACGTAGGTCCTGCGAGTATCTCTCACTCAGGAAGGTTTTGCTCTCCCTCTTCTGCTTAACTCAGATGCAGTTCATTTTCCATCTGTGCTACAAGTTTCCCGTTGAGGTGTCTGAAAATTTCCAGATGAAAAATGCATGGTGAACCTCTAGGACTTCAGCTGTACTCATGCCCTGTGATATGTACATGGCATTTTTATGTCTGGAGCACTATATGGAGAGGGCACACTTATTAAAAGATCTCACTTGATGCTATAGAGATATAAAGTGGTAGGTTCATTATTTAGAAGTCAGTGAGGGATCAACTCACAAATCTTAAATTCAAGGGCATTATTTATACTCTCCTAATCTTTACTTCATAGTCCAGATCCCATCCCAGGCAGGCTACTTTGGTGTGGCTGCAGACGCCTCCTCCCTTAGTGACCAAGTAGCTTACCATCATCTGAAATGACTGACACAGAATAAGTACTTTAGAATGATTTATGAATGAGTGAATAAATGTGTCATCTATAAAGGTAACTGAGCCCTTCTTTATGCCCAGAAATATGTTCAATCTTGCATACTTTGTGGGTTAATATGAATTTCATAAATTCATTTCCTTCCTGAAATAATTATTTCCTCTTTTTTTGCATTAAAATTGTCTTTTCTAGAGGACTGCAGAAAGGAAGAGGGGCTATTTCCAACATTGTGAAAGTTGAAGTCAATAAATGTAAAAGTTACCTTTTGTTACCTCACAGGATTTCCCAGCATCAAGAGCCCAGCAATTCCTCAGTTAGATAGATTTGACTCAAGTTTCTCATAAGTTTTCAGCCAAAATATTCTGTGTATCATGGTCCTCTGCAGGCCTGACCAAGCTGCAGGACATGCTTCCAGGATGGCTCGCTCATGTGGCCATTGGTGGGACACCAGTCCTTCACCACGTGGGCCTCTGCGAGGGGAATGTGAATCCGCCTTAGACACAGAAGGCAGGTCTCCTCACAGCCAGCAGCCAGGAGAGAGCAAACAAGTGAGGAAGGTACCACAGTGACTTTGGGGTCTAAACTTCTAGACCATGAAGTTTAATTTACCACTTCTACTTCATTTAATATCTTAGAGGCAAGTCACAAATTTTAACACACATTTAATGGGGGAAAGAGGGACAGAGGGAGAGAGGGAGATTAAGGTTCACTTTTTCAAAAGAGAACTGCTAAAGAATCTGTGTACATATTATAAAATCACTGCGAGATATGATAACTGGGGAATAGCATCATATTTAGGACACTAGTGCCTTGTAGAATCAAGAAGCAACAGCAGATTTACAGGAATTTTCTACTTTGTATGGATACTGAAGGTATCTTACAACCCTGTGTAGTGGCAATAGGGTTGTAGGATGGCATTTTAAAGTTCAAATGAGTCTTACTGGCAAACACATATTCATATGAAAGCACTTTTAGAATGTACATGGAGTCAACATTTGAAACCCTTCCACAAGCCTCTTCTTGGACTCAGAGAAATGAAACCTTTTGCTTCCTGGTACAACCCAGTACATCCTGTTTGAGAAGACTTATAATTAAGCATATTTATTCACTCATTCAACCTTCACAATCATCTACAATGTGTCAAGCAATTCTAAGCCTTTGATATATAAAGATGAACATGATTACTATTTCAGAGAGTAGAATCTAATTTTGGATGGGTGGAGCTGTGTAAAACAAATCACTGACTGGCAGGAAAGAGTGGTGTTTACTTCATTTAGAAACTTCTGTAGGAACAGAGGAGGGGGAGGTAGCTGAGAGAGAGAAGAGAGAAGAGGATCTGAAGAAATATGACAGAATGATCCTTGAGTTGAGCCTTGAAAGCTAAGAAGGAATGTCCTAAGAAGAGGAAGGTAAGGAGGGTCCAGAGAGCCTTGGTGTGTGCAAGTACGCAAGGATCTGGTGCTCCATCTGTCCATGTAGGAAACATTACACCCTGTGCTTTGGAAGGTGCAAACATGGAGAAATGAAGTACAAGGCTGGAAATGCATTGTATTTCCAGCAATCAAAGGTCTTGTGCATCATGGAGTTTGGACTTTATTATGAGGAGTCTCCAAAGTAGGATTAAAAAAAATAATAATTACCCTAAATAATTATCTATCAGAGGGAAGAAAATGTGAGGACATTTCTTGATGCTTTCAACATGTAAGAAAGCAATGGAGATTTGCAATGTGTACCATATAAGTTGAGGGTTAGTATGCCAGGCAAGAGCATTCCTTCTAATAGATATTTCCATTCAGAAATGCAGTACAGGTACTGTCACTGCCAATTGGCCTACGTCTCTTTTGATTGATTCAGACAAAAATTGTGAATCAGCAAAGTTCAGCTCTGCTAGCAGTTCCGACATCAGCAGGTAATGCCGGGTGACAGCAGTTGACACAGCCACCTTCTGCCATCACCATCCTGTGCCAGCTTGCTCGTCTTCATTGGCTGCTGTCGGTGGAGCTCTGGTATTAGGTGCTCTCTATGTTTTTTTGAAATGATCACTCTATACTACACAGGCTAAAAATCACAAATAGATTTACAGGACTTTCAGGGCCCATAGTACCTGAAAAATAAATCACACTCAGGTTTACAGGCACAAGTGAGTCTTTATTTTAACAGGGCCTGTGCTGTAGCACAGGGGGGTCAGCACATAAGAAGAGACCTCCTACACCAATACCTCAACAAGCCCTGGTGAGTGCTGCTTACACAGCAACTGTGGTTTTGTTTCAGCAAAGAGAAGGAGTGAAAGCTGGCTGTGTGTGTTGGGTGTGCACAGAAGGGGTCCAGAACCCTCACTTTCTGGTCCTGGCCATTTAAAGTGACCTCTCCCTTCCTCAAAAAGGCAGCAGAATGGGCTGACATGGGAGGAGTGGGAGGTGATGCTCACTGCCTGTCTGGCTGCCCTCAGAGGAAACAGTTCATGATGTGACAGGAGGAAGCAAGAAACTGCAGTCAATGGCAACACTTCCTTTTTCTTTAGCTTGATTACTCAGGGCATGAGGAGAGCAAAATGACCAGGGGGAGTTTGAGCTTCCAGTACAATGGAATTATTGCTCTGTTTTCTGGTACAAGCCTTCCTTACTCTGGATCTAAGACTTCTAGCCAGCAAACCATTGAGTCATGAGAACAGAAAACAAAAATTGCTAGTAGATCACTTGGAGTAATTAAGAGAGGTAGCATTCCCACTTCTACTCTTCCACCCCGATTATAGGAGATATAGTACCTGTGTTAATAAGTTCATTTTGCTGCTGAGACAAAATACCTGGTACCCAAAGTTAAAGGGAAAAGGCTTTCTTTCTCCTCTGCAGTTTGTAGAACTTCCAGACCATACTCAGCTGGGTCCAAGGCAGAAAACAATATGGTAAAAGGGCATCACAGACGAGAAAGAGTTCATGGCGCCCACGCCTAACAAAAGCGACATGGGAGAAGCAAGCCTCTTTCTGTCCCTTGTATCATATCCAGGATACCAGGATTAATGTGATGTCAAACCAGTCAGGATCCCAATTTAGTAGTCACATCCCTCTAATCCCAGCATCACACACTCTGTTTTCAGTCACCATGACTCTGTGAGGTTTGGGGGAGACGTGTAACCCCAAGCCAAAACAGTATCATAGAGTGCATGTGGATTCAAATCATATACAGCACTTTGATGAACTTTGCCCCACTTGTGATACCAAAATCTGTGTTTGTCAGTCTTTACTGGAGTAACAGATTTAATGCAAGGCATATCAATGTGTAAAGATTTACAAGACAGGCTTACAATGGCCATCCATAGAGTCAGGTAAAAACTAGTGCAAAAGGATATCTGTTCACTGGGGAGCCCAAGGCTGCAGCCCAAGTCAGAGTTCCAAGGCCTGGAGCTCAGTGTAGTGTCCTCTGTGAGTCTCTGTCAGGAGGCTGAAGAGTTATGCTGAAGCCAGGAGATCACGTCCAGTGTGACGGTGAAGACTAGAGCTCCTTCACTGAAACAAAAGCGAGCCCTCCCTCTTTATTTCCCTTTTATTCCATTCAGGCCAGACAGCAGTCATATCCAGGGTGGGCTACTCTCTTCAATAAATCCTTTCAGCCAAATCTAGAATTAAACTAATCCTATTGAATGGGGTGATATTTACTCAAACTTAAATAATCAGTTACCTATCAAACATGGGAAGTAAACCCATGGAGTTATGTCCCCCAACCCTTTTATTATTTTCAGACAAAGTCTCACAAAGTTGCTAAGTTATCCAGCCAGGGTTCAAGCTTTGAGATCCTTCTGGCTCAGTTTCCCAGAGTGCTGGGATTACAGGGATGTGGTACTGTGCCACTTTGATTCTGAGCATTGAGAATTACTTTGTTTAAGTGGCAAGAAGATGGCAGAACCACCTGCTATAAAGAGCTGTTTAGTCTGTACACTGCAAAGGCTCTCACAGGGGACAGTGTGAGGATCAAAGTCTTCTTTGAGGATTCTCACCCACTCCTGTGTAGGGCCGACCCAGACTAGGGATGTGGGGTCTTTCTGTCATTCAACGAAAGCACAGTGTGTGGGATTGGGATAGAGACCTCGGAAGAGTGGGTGGGGTGCTGGGAGAATTTGGGGATTATTTTCAGTATGTTATCTTTGGCTTTCTGAGGTACATTTGACTGAGAAATCAAGTTGACAATGTGAAACATGGATCTAGCCCTCAGGAGAAGGATGATGAGAAGAGAGAAGAATTGCAGCAAGAATCAGAGAAGAAGTGATGATTGAAGTTACTGACATGGTCAAGGTCATAGGGGTGGGTGTGTAGAAAAAGAGGTAAGGATAACTTACCACAGTGATGGTGAACCCTTTAAAGATGAGTGACTAACCTGCAACCCCAAACCAAATTATTTATTACCAAGTGCCAACACTTCAATTAAACCTTAATTCTGAGGATTTAGTATAGAAAAAGACATCTCATATATTAACAACTTTTGTCTTAAAAGAAAAATAACATGTGTGCCATAGGTTCACCCCCACTGACTAAAGAGGACAGCAAAGGGACAGGGGCTGATGGAACAGCAAGAAATATCCCACAGCAGAAAGAAAGTCAGGGAGAATAGCAATACAAATGCTGTGGGAAGAGAGTTTCAAGAAGGGCATGTCTGATGGAGAAAGAGCAAGTAAATGAGATGAACAAGTCTCTGTACGATTTGGAATTAAGAAATTGTTGATCTCCATAGAAAGAGTTATTTCTGTAGAGTGTGGATATTTGAGTAAATGATTAAAGAATGAAGTAGAAGTAAGAAAATCCAAATTGGAAATGTAAAACATATATATTTTGCCAAGGAATTTGCACAAGAAGGGAAGGGTGGAGATTAAGGCCATATGGCTCCTTTCAGGACTCCTTGGAATTTCATTAAACAAATGTTGAATTCCTCTTAGCCTAATGTTCCAGATTTGCCTCTTGTTATGTGTGAATCGGGCCGTCTGTCCTCCCTGATCCCTTCCCTGTTCAGTTGCTTCCCTGCGTTTCTTCATGCCCAAAATGGAAGCAGCTTTCCAGATGTGCACACAACATGATTTTGTGCAAAGGTTGAAGAATATTTTCCACTTGTTTCTTAGTTTCCCCTTTGACTTCAGAAGCACATAGGCTGCCTGCTTGGGATACTTTATAAGGCAACACAGTCCTTCAGAATTGCATACATGTACTTTGCATGTAAAAGACACTGAATATTTATTATTTGGACATTCTTGCCAGAGGCTACAAATCTGTAGGCAGTTTTTGTTCTTTTTTCTCCACATGCGTTTCTTTGCACTGTCTGTCCTGATACTCACATGTCATGGGTCCCATATAGGCGATTTTTCCTCAGTACATCATAAAACTATCTCAAAATGTCTAATGTCTTTGCAGCCCAAAAGGTATTTCTTTTTTTTACTCTTTGTCTTCCCTTTTTCCAGCACTCAGAAAATATGTTAAGTGACACTTTTTCTTGGAACACTGTGCCACTTATGAATATTTAGCCAGAAAAGCACTTATTTACCCTAAACTTTGACTTTCTCAAAATCATTACCACTCAATGAAATATTTCCCTCCATGGGTTCCCACCCCAACTCTGGCTGACAATGTGTAATATTAACTTTGAAACAGAAATTTGTTGAAAGCTTTTTTTAAAAAAATAAAAATAAGGTAAGCACCATATAATCTCATACTTTCATCCTTACTCACCTCCATCCAAGCAGTATCGTGGCTCTGTTGGGAACAATTTCCTCTTACAGAAATTGTCATGTTGGATCTGTGACATGTGTTGAAATGTTTGGTGATTCTGCAGTTTATGGTATTATAATTTGCTCAGTTTTCTGAGGTCTGTCTGCCAGAGAGACCTCGTAGACTGTGGCAGGATGCCCGTTTTGGTCAATCTGTACACGATTCCAGCTATAAATCTCCTCAAAATGCTTGGAGGGGTGCCCATGATTTATTTATTTCCATTTGCCAATTAGGCCCAGAAAGTCATGCTAATAGATTCCCTAGAAAAAAAGGCAAGAAGAACTCTTGAAGCGAAAGAGTTGAAAAAAAGAAAACCTTTCCATGCTCTTAAATTTGGAGTATGTCAGTTTCCATTTTTGTTTTACCTCAATTACCTTTATCTTTCAGAATTCATCTAGTCTCCAAAGAAATCTCGTAGCCTGGAGAATTCTTCCATTAGTCTGGACTTTCAAAGTTCTTGTGAAATGTATCGTCCGTGTGATCAGGGAAACTGAGCACATTGGTAGTTCATTATTATGATGGCGCTCGTGGGCGTCCGGCCCGATAATGTCTGTATTTAATGGTATTTGTAGCTTGCCCCTGGCTTGCAATTACCTGTCAAGTGTAGTGGCTGGATTGAAAGCATGATTGCAGCAGCTCATTTAAAAAAGATATCCTACTGGCTCCTTGATGATAATTTGACCCAAAATATCACATACATGCACACACGCGTGCACACGTACACATATGCATGCACACACATTCTCTCTCACACACACACACACGCACACACACACACACACACACACAGCACCATTTTCTCATCCTCCTAAGCAATAAGAGGAAGCTTCACAGGATCTGAACATTTCAGATTATGAATTTCTTCAATATGGGCCTTGTTCAACCTGGTGAATATTCTTGATCAAACAGCCATCGACCACCTCGAGCTCACACCTGGGCTATGTGGAGAACGTGCTGAGTTTGCAAATGGACCTGGCAGCACAGGACTGGTCTCAGGAGGTTTCCTGTCCATGGGGCTGAGCGTCTGACAGGAGCGGCGGCAGAGTCAGTCATTTGGCATTTATTCCTCTAAGGTGAGGTGGGCCGCAGCCGCTATCTTCTTATACCCTTTAAAGAAAATCGATGTGAGGTTGGAGAACTTCACAAGATTATGCACAACTTTGAAAGCTGAAGCTGCATTTACGGAGCTGGCCGTGAACGAAGCAATCTGGAAGGCCGGACTTCAGGCTCACTGCCATGCAAATGGAGAGAGAGAGAGAGAAACAGCAGCTAAAACTCCTGCAAATCTCACTCGCAAGAAACTATGCCTGTGAACGGGGAAGCAGAGAGCTGATGGCCTTTGTTCTCTGATGTGTTGCTTTAACAGTTTGAGTTATTTTATTTCCACTTAGAATAGAAATTAATTAAAATATGTGCCAGTTTTTAGCTATTGATATGTTCCAAAGAACCCCTGGGTTTTATATGGTTACCTTAATGTAAAATTAATGTATAGTCACTGTAGAAAAAAATTACAAAGCAGAATAAGCAGAAGAAAAAGAATGTAAATATCTAACATGTGTGCCACTTCTGCTGCCCGCTGGGCACAGTTTGCAATTCTGTGTCAGCTAGTTTAATTTCAGAGCAGTCTTAGGGGGCTGGCTGGTGCCTACCCTCGTTGTACTGATGAGGAGCCCGAGGCACCGACAGCTTAGCAAACCTGCCAAAGGTCCAAAATCAGCCTGGCTTCCAAGACCACTGTTTGTCCTATTGTGTTATTTCTCCCTTCGCGCTCGACAATACCCTTATCTTAGGGCTACCTTAGAGTCCAGCTTCGTAGATTTTTATATTAATATAAAAATGAATGTATGATTCATTTGTGTATCATATGTTTCTTTGCTATGGCTGTCAACAACTTTAATTTTTTTCTGTGAGGAAACAAACTTAAGGGGGACGAGGTGACCTGCTCTGAATCTGATGGCTTTGGTGATATGTGAAACTGTTTCTGTCAGGGGACGTCTTCTCTCCCCACTGAGCTGCCTGGCTGGTCTTTCAAATTTGATTCTGGGAAAAGAGAATTATTTTGTGGTGTGATGTGTCCCCAGGTTGAGAGTAACCAAATGGTGTGGTGATGCTTTCAATGTCCCCCTTCCAAGGCCTTAGTGTTGGAAGGACCGGTCCCCACATCTGCAGTGCTGATGACCACATCTAGCCATCCTCTATAGAGCCGCCTTCGGCCATAGCACCCACCTTGGAGCTGCACCAAGAAAATCAGACACAGGACACATAGCAGGCTCTGAGTTCGACACCGTAACAATGTGTAGAACAAAATCAGTACTTGCACTGAGGCAAGAGCTGCTACGGGAGCCTTGAGGCCATTTCATAATTTTTAGTCACACAGTATGCCCTGCATCAGTACAGATATTTTCTTCCAAAGAGACTTGTGACTATTTTTTTCAAAGTGTTTTATTAAAATATTCTGTTAAGATGACATATATGAACCAAAGAAAGTCCTAAAACCATTTCAAACATTTAATTCAGGGTCATTTCTCATGTTTCCTTATTTCCAAGCTTTAATGCTTTTCTATTTCAAATCAATTACTTTCTATTCATTCTTTAAGCACACATATTTCAGAGTTACAACAGAAGAATAGCTATGAATAACTACCCTGCCCTCTTCTTTAATTTCACAGTACCTCCCATCCGCCTTCCATCTTCCTGGCTGAAATTTCCTTTCTTCCATCACCATACTTTAACGGTTTGCTTTCTCCTACCAACCTGGGGCACATCTAGATGTTAAAGCATTCTCTGTTGTAGCCATCTGACTGTGTCTTCAGTTCTAAATGAACACTTCACTTCTGCCCAACCTTCCTCCTTTCATATATCCACATAAAATAAAAAAAATTAACTGATTCCTGAATATAGTCACTACCATCATTAATAACTCTGATGTCTTGAGAGTTGCTGATAGAACTATTAGGTAGGAAAGGACTTGAAGATGTTTGCCTAACATTGTAATATTTCAGGAGTGAAGGTTATGTGACTATGCCATTTAATGGTATTTGATCCTGAATTTCTATTTCTATCCCCACTGCAATGGATCCATCATGTTTTACTTATATTAGTATAAGAGCCTCTGAACTGACTTGCTTGGCTTCCTTCTTATCCCAAACAACCCATCCTCTCTCGGACTGCTAAGAAAACCTTCTTAAACCTCAGTCTCGCCACCGCACAGCCATGCTTGAAAACCCTTCCCTGGCTCCCAATTGCCTATGGAATATGGTTCTGGAAACACTTTTGAATAATCAGGGAGATGTTTAATATTTTATTTTAGTAGAGTACAAATCAGATCTCTGGTTCACTGCTCTTCTCACATGCCATCTCATCCCAAGGCTCCAAGTAGTACCACATGTCAACATCCAGCTCATAAAGCAAATTTATCCACAACCATCCAGCCTTCACTTCTAGACAGCTGCCTGACTATTCTTGTGACAGTGAATATCTAAGTCACTTTCCTTGTCATTGAGGCAGAATATCCAAACCCCACAATTTAAAGGAGTAGAGGTTTATTTTGGTTCAGGTTTTGGAAGTTTCAGTCCATGTTTGGCAGATTTGATACAGAAAAACTATAGTGGAAGGGCCTGGCTGGAGAAAAGCTGCTCACATCATGGTACTTAGGAAATAGAGGAAACGATGCTCAGAGCCCAGGAGGGAGGCAAACACTTCCGGGTCACATCCTAGTGACCTACCTCTTCTGACCATCTC